>JAJEKB010018817.1:0-29699 GCA_022393335.1 Macrotrachela quadricornifera
TTTTTTTGGACAAATTGCATCATGAGGACACTAAATTTCATAATATAATAGAAATATTCCAAAAATTCATTGGAAATATTCTTACCGGTGAAAAGATATGTGCAGGAGAATAATGTTTATGTAATGATGAATCATCATGTTCTGTTGATGTTTGTTCACCTTTTTCTTTATCAAAAACAGCAATACGCTAAATAAACATATATTGCCTAGTGATAAATGAAGTTTATTTTTCTTTGCATCGGATTTATAATCATACATATAAATTTCTGTTGCTTACTTTTAATAGAATTCTTATCTTATCATATTAAAGGTCTATTCGTTATACATGAGAAGAATGAAATAGGTCTTAGTGATCTCTTATATGCACCTTATACTTTTTTGTAATATTCCTATAAGAATTAATGAACAAATAATTTCAAATAATGTGATAGAAAAAAATTATGAAAAAGAATGTATGACGCAATAGTGATGAAACAATATGGTGACACGTAGTTTTTTTACGATAGAAAGGTGTTAAAAGAAAACTTTATTTACCAAAAAATAGATCGTTTTGTTCCTCCGATCGAACTATATATAATTTTCTTTTTTTTATCAAACATATATAAAACGAAATAACGGATCTTTAAAAAAAATCAATACTTTTTCTATAAAGTAACGATAGAAAATGTCATTTTTTGTGTATTTTTCATTTATAGTTGCAATATTTGCTCTCAAAATACTCAAAAGTTTGAGAGATCAAATTTTAATCGTGTACAAATGAAATTTATTCGGTACACAATGAATTTTATTTTTCTTATTTCATCTTTTTTTAATTATTCTTTCTAAATTGTAGAATTTTTCACACTGCATTTTTTTGTTATATTCTAGTTTTTCAATAGGACAAAATGAGAAAAATGAAATGGGAAATCCGATTACTCATTATACTCAATCTGTTACTTTGGGCAGAACTTTCTCTCAATTATATCTAAAATAGTTTTTAGGTCTAGCCATGAAAGTATTTTAAGATAAAATATTTTTGAAGTAACAGACTCTTTTTCTTATGTGTATTCATAGATAATAGCAAAACTAAACATATATAACTTGTTTGCTTACGTAGTCTATCTATAATTTTACTTTTCTAATCATATACTTATATAAACCAAATAGATATTTCTTTTTTTTTTCTTCATTTTAAAAAATATTTTTGATATCAAACAACATACATATAATAAATTTTCACGAGCTTCATTGATTGCCGAATATCCATGAATATTACCTTGTTCAACAAGAATCTTAAATAATAACATCAATCAAAAAGAATAAAGCAATCTTTTCGAAGAAAAAAAGATTTTTTTTACCAAAAAACCACCAGGTTTAACATTATACCATAATGATTGAATAATTTTAAGACGTTCAAAACGATTTTCAAATTCAAATAAAGTATGATCAGCAATAACACAATCAAATGTGTTCTAACAAAAAGAAAAAAAAAAATTATTGTTTATATCTCATATATTCATACATGACGTCCATGTGGCATAAATTGTCGATAGATAACATTTTGTATTAATGGTGGTTTATTTGATTGACCACCTTGTAAAATTAATTGTGATAAATTATTCATTTCACGTGATTTATCAACATTCAAAATTTCAGAAAATGTTTGTTTACCCCATACATGCATAGCTGCCCTTTAAAATAAAAAAAAATGAAAAAGAAAAAAATTTTATATGATATTTACCACATAACAGAACCAGTTCCTGATCCAAAATCAAATAAACGACTAGGTCGAAAATTTACTTCTCGTCGTTTAATCTAAATTATTTAATTAAAAAAAAAGAAAAACATTTCTTTTTTTCAAATTAAATTAAACTAACTTCATTAAATATTTGTACAAACATTGCATAATGTGAAGCAAAATTAGTTGCTAAATATATTTTAGATTTATATTCATCAAAACTAAAATATGAAAAAAAAGTTAATAAATTATTTTTTTATATTTTTTTTTCTATTTAATTTTACACCAATGGTTGCCAATGATAAATTGATGATTTTAATCGTTTTATTAATGCATTTTTTCGATTTAAATTTAATTGTTCACGTTGTTCAGGACTCATTGCTAATGTATTTATTGGTGCTATTAATAAATAAATTAGGTACCAATATAATTCAAACCGATAAAAAACTAACGATTGAACATTCAATTTAATATGTACTATCAATCTTCATGCATGATATTTCTAATGTTTACTAAAACGGATAGATTTAAGTATATACCGCGATATTTTGATGCGTTCTGCACTAGTTACAGAGCTTAAATCGATCCCGATTACGAGATAAATTATCAGAATGAATGATGCTATAGAAATTTTTGTAAAGAAAAAACTTTCGAAATTGTTTTATTCTAATTTAGATAGACAAACATGTTCTTCGATTGTCTATAATTGAGACTGATAATCGTAGAGGAAAAATAAAATTTTAGATCAAGGAATTTTCGACCTGGACCAAAATATTGTTAGAAATTTGATCCAAGACAAAATTCATCTCATTACTTTCCATAAAAAATAGTCTAACATCAATGAATAGTTAGCACGTCCCATTGCACCAAGCAGAACGATACAGAATCTAATTAGAGCTATAAGTTATAATAGTAGTGTCTAGATCAATAAACAAAAATAACTCAAAAACTGGCAGTATTCATAAGGGAATATTAATCAATTGAAAGCAGAGTAGGACAAGATTACTTGGTAGTTCTATTGAGCACTGTACGTTTTACTTTGACACTCGTTAGAAATACGATCTTTCTTTTTAGGAATCGATGAGATGAATTTAGGCTCGAATTGAAAGTCTCTCATGGCTTTCATTTCAGAACAAAAAACAGTGCGACTATTGACGGTAGTTTAAGTAAATGTTGAATAAAAAGTAAAGGAAAACTTACGTTCAGTATTGATTAAGTTTTGTATAACATTCTGTGCTATTGTTTGTAATTCACGTTGTTCAATTGGTAAACGTCGTTCCATTAAATGATCATCAAGTAATTTTACATCCATTTTAAGACGTTGTGGTTCAATATCTATAAATAAAAATAATTTTAATTATCTTATTTTTTTTAATAAAAGAAACTAATTTACCAGATAAGACTACATTTATTGTTTCTTCAAGTTTTTTTGGTAATTCACTTTTACAATGAAATTTTCCTTTATGTTTTTTAAAAAATGCTAATTTTTTATCATTAGATTCTAATTGTTTATTAACATCTGGATCAAGTTCAAGACGAATATTACGTGGAAGATTTTGAATAAACTATTTTACAAAAAATTTTAAAGTATAAAAAAAAGAAAAATATTTTCATCGATTTAAATTTACTCGACGTGATATATAATTTGTAATTGAAAAATAATTTCGAGAAAGAATCATCTAAAACAAATAAAAAAACTCCTATTGTGAATTGCTTTTAGAAATAAAACGAAAACGAAAACAAAAGCGGAAAAAAATATATATTGATTATAATCCAAGTGTTTTTCGAACACTACGTTTTGCCATATCATCAAATTTTTCACGATTTTCTCGAAACATTTTTGCAGCATCAACATTTGCTGGACTTGCTTCATTTGGCTCTATAAACAAAATTAATAGAAAAAATAAAATAAATGAAATTATTGTTTTTTTTACCAGCAAGTAAAGAAACAACAGATAGTAAAATCTTTTCAATACTTTGTACCGGACTCCAACGTTCAGCACTTGTTTCATAACCCTTAAAAAAAAGCAATACATACAGTATATAATCAAATAAACTAAATAATCTATGACTTAAAACTAAAAACTAATGCAAAACTTTTGTCATGTATTATATTTACGATAGTATTTGAAGAAAGAAATTTATTTTCTTTTTATTTTTCTTACCATTGGATCATCACCAGGTGCATGTAAAATAGATATACATACTCTACCATCAGGATAAACTATTAAGAAAAAAAATTATCTATATTTATTTGATTTCTTTTTTTTTGTTATACCATTTGGATGAAAAATTTCACTAACAAATTTCATTTTCGGTGGACTTAATGGATAATCATTTGGAAAATGAAGTCGAGTAACAAATACTCCAAATTCAAATGGTGTACCCGAAGGACCTCTAATAATTAAATAAAAGCAAAAAACAAAACTTTCTATTAAATATATATTTTTATATTACTAACGTAATAAGTGCTTCCCATTCAAAAAAATTTTCATCACTAACAGGTCCAGCTAAAATTCCATCTGGTGGATTATTTGTTAATTCTAAAAAAAGAAATTTATTTTATTTTATATAAATAATTAATTCATACGTTTATATTCAGCAATTAATCGTCGTAAAGCTGATCCAGCCATCTGAAAATATTCTAATCGATAACATTCAAATGAAACAAAAAAAAAAAAACTTTTGTGTTTTTATCTTTTCCTTTTTTTTTAAACAAAAACAAAATATATAAAACTAATTATGATTTTTGTTGAGATTTAATATATGTGTCTAAATAATGACTAAGTAATCGAGCTGGATGATTTGCTAATGATAATGTTCGATTACCAGGTTGTTGTATTATTGAAACAAGTTCACCTTGAAAATGATCAATATTTGGTATTAGTGCTAAACTTTCAAGACTAGCTCGATTGTATAAACGTTCATTAACAAGACCGCCTAAATATACAAAAAATTAAACAAAAAAAAATAATAAAAAATTTTTTTTTATACCAATTAATAATAAATTATTTCGATATTTTTTAAGTAATTTTAATGCTAATGGTAAATTATTTTCTTTATGAAATAAATAAATTGTTTCAAAACCAAATGATAAAATAGGTGGAAGAAAATTTTTATATTTAATATCATTTGATAATGCTAAACTAAATATAAATATATTTACAAATTGTTTTTTTTTATTCCATTATAAAATTAATTACTGTGGAACTATTCGTGGAAATTTTGTAAATGTAAAACCATTTTTCATAAATTGCATTTTTGCAATGGTATATCGAACTTAAAAATATATTGATAAAAAAAAAAAAAAATTTATCTTTATTTACTTGGTGGAACAATACATATTTCTTGACAAAGTAATACCATAGAACTTGACTCAAGCATTTCACGAAATTGCCGTGCTCGAAATTGATCATATTCGGATGCCTAGATATATTAGGATTAAATATACATTACGCGATATTCGCCTGATATTTTCATACGCCAACGAGAAAATCTATACTACCACTCCGCCTCAAAATCGATGCTGTGTCTATCTGTGGTGGAAATTTTGCTTGAATTTCTACAGTTTTATATCATGATTAACACTTATAATCATCTTGATCTTTCTCTCGTTTGTTTTATAAACATATGTTTGACCTTTCTCAACAAATTTGATATGTTTATCTCACAAGGGAACATTCCGAAGTGATAAAAAGCTTTCGAACTTAAATTTTTTCCTTCAGTAATGAATGCATTGACTACAAAATTCCTAAGAGAATATAAGTGCAAATTTTAATTTGTCTGAAATATCACTTTTTAATATAATTTTTTTATAGGACCGTATTTTTGCAATAAAAGCAAAGTTTCAAGCTATGATCTGAAATTTTACCTACACGAAGGTCTTAATCAGATTAGTGAGAGTACAAAGTATCAGTCTTTCTGAATGAATTATCTTCAAGATATCGATTTTCCGAAGTTTTCATACATAATACGACATTCATAACAGAAGTGTCTATAAGCTAACATATGAATATTTCAAAATTAGTTGATCTAGTGCATCTGATACTTTGTACGCATGCTAGTGTGACTAAGATCTTCATGTGAGCAAAAATTTCAGGTCAAAACTTAAAATCTTTACTTTTATTAGAAAAGTACTGCACTATAGGATGTTTATTCGTCAGACTGATAATGTAGTTCATATTTTTTATCAAAAAAAATTTTTAAAGAAATTTATTAATTATTCTATGTTTTTCAGAAATATTGAATTAATATTTATCAAACAAGAGAAGACAACTGACGCTATTGGAATCCCCAATACTGAAGAAATTCAAGCAAAACTTCTATATTTTTATCAAATTTGAAAAAGTTTTACTGTGTATTGATATTTAATTCATTTGACGGAATCATAATTAAGATAATATTTTTTAATCTATTTCAATAAAATTAATTGATAAACTCTCAATCTTATATTTGACTGCTATGTATATATATTTAGAGAGAGATCTAGGAATATTTTAAATAATATATTCATACAAGTTCAATATCTTCTTGATCAAGAAGAATTTTATTTTTTATTTGTTCTCGATAACAATCTTCAACAGGATCTGGTAATGGTTTATTAAGTATAGGCAATGTAATATCTTCTATAAATCGAAGTAGATCAGGTCGTGATCGTGGTCTTCTTGTATTCATTTTTAAATGACGAATACATGTTATTGTTGATGGACGTGAAGCTATTAAAATTTTTAATGATCAGAATAAATAAATAAAATCTTATTCTTATTATAGAAATATTAAATGAACATACCAAATCTAAGTATAGAGTGCATAATACTAAAAATTAAGTATCTTTATTTCGCATCAATATTCTTAACTATCTCAGATGACTGAAAAATAATTCGATTGAATAATTTTTTAACCAATAAAAAATAAAGAAAGTAACCTCTTTAGATAGATATATGTATATTTAGTTTTTTTTCTTTATAAAATAAAAAACAAAAAATAAAAATAAATTTCTTTTTTTAATATATAAATAATTAAAATACAAAAAAAAATTTTATTGGATGTAATTTAAACCATAATGTATACATCAATCGATTAAATCTATACATATACATTCTTTTTTCTTTCCTTCCTTCCTTCTTTTGGATAAAACGTGTCAATCAAAAAAACAAGAAAAAAAACCTAGAAGAGTAGAATCATCATCATCATCATCATCATCTCGTACATAGATGAATACGACCTTTTACTAGTTCTCTCTTTAGCTACAATCGATGATCATTATGATGTTCTACTCTTTTCTTTTTCCTTCTAGCGTTAGCCTAAGAAAAAAAAAAAAAAAAAGAAAACGAAGAAGAATTGATCGCTAGTAGCATCAATGAGTAACGAGAAAGAGAAAGAATGTGATTATACAGTTATTCCTACTGTCCGATGTTCTCGATTTTCATTGTTAATTCTTCTATTGTGGATTTATATTCTCATATTACAATTTTCTTTTTTTTTTTTTGTTATAGATGTTATTATTTTGTTGTCAAAGATAAAATAAAACGAAATTTTGATTTCTTCTTTTTTTTTTTTTTTTTTTTTTTTCTTTTTGTGGAAAAATAATTAACTTCTCATAAAAGTGTACCAATTTAATTTGTTTTTGGCGGTGGTTTTGTTGGAAAAACTTTAATGTTAATGTCATTTACAAGTAATACATTTCCTGAAGAATATGTTCCAACAGTGTAAATCTTATTTAAAAATTTATTAAAACAAAAAAAAAAAGATTTATTTTTATATTTTTTTTTAGTTTTGATAATTATACATCAAATATTGTTGTTGATAATGTTAAAGTTTCATTAGGTTTATGGGATACAGCTGGTCAAGAAGATTATGATCGACTTCGACCATTATCATATCCACAAACGGATGTATTTGTACTTTGTTTTAGTGTTATAAGTCCAACATCATTTACAAATATAACAAATAAATGGATGCCTGAAATTCGACATCATTGTCCTGATGCACCTGTTATATTATGTGGTAAAAATTTAAATAAGAAAAATATACAAAATATAATATTGAATTATTTAGGAACGAAAATTGATTTACGTGAAGATCGAGATTTCGTTAATCAATTACAAAAACAGAATTTACAATCAATTAAACGTGAACAAGGACAACGTTTATGTAAAAAAATTCGTGCTTTTAAATATGTTGAATGTTCAGCATTAACTCAAAAAGGTCTTAAACAGGTTTGTTTTCATATATTTTCTTTTTTATTATTATTATTATTATTATTATTCTTAGGTTTTTGATGATGCTGTTCGTAGTGTTTTATCACCTAAAACAAAAGTATCAAAATCATCATGTGTTTTTCTTTAAAAGAAAAATTCAAGAATGTCTTTTCAAATATTCTTATTATAGTCATTGATGATCTCCTTGTAAATATATTTAAACAACGATATTATTCATGCGTGCTTATATGACAATCAAATAAAAATTATTCTCACATAAAAGAAGACATATATATATATATAAATATATATAAGGATACTCATATGTACAATCTTTTGTTTTTTTTTTATATCACAGTGCATTGTCTCTTTTTTCTTCTTATTTCATTATTGAGCTTCCATTGTGTCTTTAAAAGTAAAGAAATAGGTTCATTTTGTTTTTTTTTTTGTCTTCTCATTTGTTCTTATTCATATATTGTATTTAGTGCGAACATTTGCGTTCAGGTTTTTTTTTACATAAACAAAGAAAAATAAAATGAAATTTTCTTTAGATTTTTAATTTTTATATAAAAATATTTAAAATTAAAACAAAATGCCTGTAAAAGAAATATTCTATAGTGAAACATATAAAGATAATATGTATGAATATAGACATGTTATTTTACCACCAGAACAAGCACAATTAGTACCAAGGACGCATTTATTAACTGAAACTGAATGGCGAAATTTAGGTAAGAAAATTTTATATAAAAAGAAAAGAATTTTAAAAATTTATTTTTTATAGGTTTACAAATGTCAGCTGGATGGGTTCATTTTATGTTACATAATCCAGGTTGGTAAAAAAAACGTATTTCTATTAATTATTAGTTGCAAATAATATGAATGAAATATCATAAATCTCAATAAATAGTTCTTTGATACTTAAACATTGAAAAATATATATGATGATAATTGAATTTGATCGTTTTTTTTTTTGTTTTATATAAAGAACAAAAAAATGGCATTAATCAATAGTACATTAAATAATGGAAATTTATTCTTATATATTTTACTTTTTTTTTTCTAGAACCACATGTTTTACTTTTTCGTCGACCATTGAAATCAATTTGAATATTAAAAAGTTTTTTGTTTGTTCTTTGACAATGATTTTATATTATGTTTTCTAATTCCATTTTGTTTGCGTCTTTTTGTATATTATAACATTAGTCAGTTAAAAACTGTTTGTTTTACTATTCATATGAAATAGATATCTCATAAAATAAATAGAAATGAACAAAAAGAAAAAACAGTAATTATAAATCAAAATTTTTATTTAAAGACATTACTTTAACATGTAAAATCTAATTGATATAAATAAAGTATTACCTGTATTCTTTTCAGGCTTTAATTTTTTTTTAATATAGCAAATGATACCCTTTTTCATTGTGAAATTTAGTCAAGTCTGTTAATAATGAAAAGATTCTCTGTAACGTTAAAAGACATAGCCATTTTCACTTTTTTATACTAACTGCTTGTGCATACTAACTGAGCTCTGATTTGACCTATATTTCCTATAAAACCTATATTTTTGGAAAATTTTTTAATTTGTCCTATATTTCGACTACTTTTTCTATTTTACCTATATTATATGAAAAAAAAACTATGAGATGTCTAGGAACGCCACGAAAGGATCGAAGCAGGTGCTCAATCCAAAATATTGATCCATATTCAGAAAAAAAACAACATAAAAAGAAAAAAAATCTAGTAAAAAAACTACATCGTATACATATATATGCGTTTATTTTTATCTTACATTGAGGAAAGAATCGAAAAAGATAAAACTAAACAGTGTAGCGTGATGAAAACAAAGTATGTGAAAAATATTTATCTGTCTTACTCATCATGACGTATATGAAATAGCACGATTGATTGATTCACGTAAAAAAACATTAATTAAAAAAACCAACTAACTTCATTGAATATAAATACATAAAATAACTTGCTTCCAAGATACATAAAAACAACTTTAATATATTTCAGCGTTTATTTTCATTGTAAGGACATCTGATTATTTGTATATCGATTTTTCTATGTGATCCGATACTTCAGACATAAGTATTTACATTAGAATTCGAAATTATTGTTTATAGCATGTTGTTGAGTACACTTCGAAAAGTAAGAAAATATATTTCATCATTCGGAAGTTCGTTTCTCTTATATCTTTAAAATATATACACTAGGCATTAGTCACAGTTTTCTTCATAACATTATGTTTCATCATACTTCGAACCTATTTATGTATCTTAATATGAAGCTCCAACCTTTGTTCTCAAATGTTATTTAAACTATCCTATATAATCTTTCTGTGGGAAACAGAAGAAATTTTTTTCCTTTTATCTGCATGAAGTTATTTTCAAAATAATATGTCGTTAGGATCGCTATAGCAGCTAATAATGATTCAAATGCGGTACCCTTTTCTCAAAACTATTGCATGTTGAGCAGGATAAATGTGACGTCAACGTAAAAATTTTATCTTTAACATAATTTTTGTTTATATAGTAGAGCAATAGTTAAGATAATACGAGCATGAAATAAGTAACTGGTATATTCCTGATGGAAAAACTAGACTTGGGTAAAATATCTTTTTTGTTCAGAGTATAGCTTCGAGTTGAGGTTGAAATTGCCGATTCCTAGGAACAACATCCACGGCTTCGGTATGAATTTTCTTCTCGAGCATACAAAGACAGATATTCCTTCGGTCAGAAAAGAGCCAGCGTTTCTCACTATCTACGTGAAATCAAAATTCTAAGCTAACAGCTTGAAATATCGATAAACCTTGGAATAGTAAGGAACTTTTGGACATCAGTGTATGTCGAAGCAAAGCCTAGCTGTTGAAGTTAACTTTATCAAACGCACATTTCCAGTTACAAGTTGACATAACCAGATTTTTGAGAAGAAAATATACATACCTATATTTTTCCTATTCTCTATAAAGGATCCTTTCTTTTTAAAAAACTCAATCCTATAAGGATTCCTATTTTTTGAAGAATTCGTAATCTCAGGTCAGGCATACTCCTTCGTTTATTTCTACAATGAATATTTTACTAATAACATATTGTACAAATGAGGTAAGTTAATATTTGAATAGATGATTTTATCTTATTTTTTTCTGTAATCTATTTGATGAATATTTTATTAGATTGGTAATTAATTCCACTTCTTCTATCCAAGATTCTTATCTATTTTCAATATTTTGTATTTCATACAAGAATTTTGCATTACTCTTTGAGTATGAATCAAAATTCGTGTGACTATATTCTTTTTAAATTCTCTTATTTTGCAGAAAAATTAGGTAAGATTCGTATTTTATATATTTAGGTCTAACCAAAAATTCTGTCATCATCAAATAAAAATATAAAGACAAGGAGATATTTTTAATTTTATTTTGTGAAATGTTGAGAATAATTGCCAGTATTATTTATTCTAAGATCAATCTTCTCTAATAGTTAATTAGAAATATTTTTGAATTCGTTTTCTAGAAAAGTTTTCAGCTATCTTGAATATCGCATGAATGTAGAACATATCATTTGTTTTAAAATTTGGCAAAATTTTATTCAATTATGTCAATTGCGTTTTAGCAATAACTGGTGATGAGACATGGATTTATTTTAGATGGATTAGTTATAAATCATCTGATGCTAGGCTGGTATATTGAAGATGAATTATCAAAGACTATTGCTCATGGAGATAGATTTGAAGCAATCCTTTCTTTTATATATTCATTCAATCAAATAGTTTGGAGTACAAATAAAGACAGAGGATATAGGTTACAAGTATTGTATTGAAAATTAATTATCTGAAGCCTTTTGTTAATGTAATATGGAAACAAAACAAAGACGGCAGGTTCAAAATGTACAAAATTACTTGATGGTCATCGCTGACTGTGTACTTATCCGGTGTTATATTTACATAATCTTTAATTAAATAATTCTATTGAACGAAGTTTAATTAATAAAATAAATGGTATGCGGTATACAAGATAGCTGCAAACCTTTTCAGAAAAAGAATCCAAAAGCATTTTAAATAAGTTGTTAGAAAAGGCTGATCTTGGAGTAAATAATACTGGAAACTATCCTTAACATTTGACAAAATAAAATTAAAAATATCTTCTTATCTTTATATTTTTGTCTAAAATATAAAAATTGCTAGAATAATCAAACAAAAAAAAAGTAAAGATATCTATAAATGTAATAAGAAAGATAAAGAAGCAAAGCTAATGATCATTTAAATAAAATATTTACCAAATAATTCATAAAAAATATAAGAACAAAATAATATCGTATATCTAAATATTAATTTATCTTATTAATGTATCAGCAGATAATAGACAGATAATAGAACGTTTATTATTAAAAGGAAGAAAAATAATCACAAATGATTTCTATAGAAAATTCAAAAAAAGAGAATGAGTCTACCTTTCAATCTTTATGTCTTCTTGTTTTTATAGAAGAAACGTATTATTTTTTGCTTGTTTGTAAATTTTCACATCACTTCAGTTGTTACTGGTTTTATTTTTCTATTCGTTTTTCGCATTCTCATCTTTGTCTTCTGTGCCGTTTTCTTTTTCTTTATGACATTCTTTACTCATTCTTTTCTGTCATCATTTGAGGTAAAAACAAGTTAAAAGAAAGACGCAAAGGGATACTCTGTTAAAATTTTTATACACACTCTTATAGAACATAATCTAATGGCAGCAATCACTCGAAAACTACCAACAACAATTATTGAAGCTATTGAAAAAGAAAAACTATCAACAGATGACATAATCTATTATGATGCCGAACATGGATGGATTTATCAAAAACGAGATAATACATCTATAAATTTTATACCAAGGTCGATTGAAGAACATTCATATACAAATTCTATGAATGAAGTTCGTCCATTAGAAAAACTCGGTCCATTTGGTATATCTAATATACAATAATTATAAAGAAAAAATATATAGTCACATTTACTTATTTAGGTACTAAACCGACTAAACTTTCATTGACTATTGTACCAGACACAGATATGTATCGTGTGACATTCGATCGAAATTCTAATAAATTGAATATTGTCGAAGATTATGGTCAACATGCTCCAATAACACCTGTAACATTAGTTGGAAAAGCTCAAGACGTTGCATATATACCAAAAGAAGCAACTCATTTCTGTTGGACATATCCATCAGTAAGATTAACTGAGTTATCTAAAAAAAAGAAAAGTATAATTGAACATGAAATAGCGAATGGAAATTTAGAATATACATTTCTTGCTCTTGGTGGTTTTGTTTATTTTCATTTTGAAAAATATTATAAAATGATACAAGCTAATTGTTTAGTTCAAGCAGACAATGGTTTATCATTTCATGGACCTTTTCAATGGCCTTCTGCTTATACAACTAAATTAGCAAGACAAGGTCGTTTTCAGGTATTTTATAAACTTGTATTTCGTATATCTGAAAAACAGAAATAAAAGAATTTTATATATTTATCTCTTTTTTTTTCTCTCATAGGATGTAACTATTGCATCATTATTAGAATTAGGTATTAAATATTATTGTTTTATAAATCCAAATGAAAAACTTACCAGTTTAAATAATGATAATCCAGATTGGATTCCAGCACCTAATGGTGGTTTCATTTATTTATATGATTCGAAATTAGAATCACATATATATGATCGATATTTTTGTATTGCAGATAAACCTCTTAGAGAACAAATAAGTACTCATATTATGCCATTTTCACTCATTCAAAAACGAAAACAATCGAAATCATTATCTATGAAACAAAAGAGTTTAGATAAATCATCTTCATTAAATTCTGATATAGATGATAAATTTATGTGTTCAATTTGTTTGGAACGAACAGTTCGATGTATATTTATACCATGTAAACATATGTGTACATGTAGTGAATGTGCACAAGATATTCGACAACGACTTAATTCTATTTGTCCAATATGCCGACAGCCATTTAATGAAGTTTGGGATGTATTCTTATGAAAAGAATAATACTTTTTTTTTATGTGTTTTGTAAATGTTATCGTTCTTTTTCTTATATTTGTTAACTGTAAGAGAAATATTCTGTTATATGTCCTTCATTTTTGGCATACATAAAAGAAAAAAGAAAGCAACAGAAACAAGCATTAAATAAATTTGACGACGCAAAAAATAACAAAAAAATTTACGTGCATGGCTGACATCAACATACTTCCATTGGCAGTAGTCCAAAAGCTTGAAGAGGTTGGAATACCACGAGATAGCTTTATATTTTATCAAAATGATCATTGGGTTTATCAAATAGGACAACAAATACCTAATATCAATCAGTTTCAACATCAACCTATTGATTCTTTAGGACCATTTGGCAAGTACATACTAATATATTTATAAACATAATTATAAATTTACATATATATATATATAGATATTCAATCAGTTGATGTTTCATTTACATTATACCCATCAAATTCTCAATATACGATAACTAAACTTGGTCAACGTGAATTAATTGATAGTGAACAAATAACAGGCATATTTGCTCCAATTGCTCAAATTACTCTTGCAGGATTTGCACGTTCAATAGCAAATATTCCAGAAGATGCAACACATTTTTGTTGGCTTTATCCACCTCCTGATATAGTAAAAAATGATAAAATTATGCTGGATAGTTCATCTGAAGCAAATTTATTAAAAATAGGTGGATTTGCATATTTTATTATTGATGAAGATCATAGTGAAACAGTTCAACTTGTTCGTGTTAATTCATTGATTGAATCTGCACAAAATGGATTAACCTTTGAAGGTCCATATCCTTGGCGAAAAGAATTTACGAATCAACTATGGAGTCAAAATCGATTTCAAGTAAGTTTTGTTTTTCTTTATTATAGTAATAATAATAATATTGATTATTAAGCCTGTAACATTATCATCTCTTTGTGAAAAAGGTGCACGATATTTTGCTTTTATCAATCCATATGAATCTTTATTAGATGAAAATAGTCAATCATCATGGATGCCTTCACCACATGGAGCTTTTGTGTATTTATTTAACGAAGATCACTCACCACATTCATTCGATTGTTATTTTTCTGTAGCTGATAACTGTTTAGGTGTTGCACCGAGTGATGAGTCATAAAACAAGATAACGGCAATTGGTTTTTGGTGACTAATGTACATTAACTAGCCCCATATTTGACTTTTTGATTATATATTTATCTTAACAACTGCATACTCATAAATCTTTTAAAAATAATGCACTTTTTTTTCATGCATCTAGCAATTTTATTTTTGTGTGTTCTGATATGAATGTAAAAATCACATTAACTAACTAAAAGTTTCGAGCTTACGTTATATTTGTAAGTAAAACTCGATGAGTATAGAAAAACTATAAAAGAATTTGGTTATACATGACTATTGAGAACTTGCGGTATGAATCATATGCACATAATTTATTATGGTTAAACTACAACGTTGAATTATTTACCAAAAGATGTCATTTTGAAAAATGCTTATATATAGAAATGTTTTTAACACTGTTTGTTACTTTGAAACAAGGATGAACCGAAAGTGAATAAGGTTGTCAACATTCATTATGTAAATATTTTCTTTGTTCATCACTTTACTGGAAAATAAACTCATCAATATTATAAGTAATGATTGAAGAATTTTTTAAGAAAGCATTATACTTCAAGCATAACAAATGATAATATACATATGCCTTCATCGACTTCGATTTATGAACAAAATCTTTTCATTAGTGAATTTTTTTTTAACAAAGAAAATAAAATCATATATTGAATAAATCGTACGAATATTTTATCTAATCAAGATCATAATGGATTGGGCCAAAAGTTTGCATTAATTTTGTTTTTGGTATAACTATGCGATTTAATGTTTTAAAGTTTGATGGTTTTGTTTTTTTTAGAAAGAGTAAAATGTCTAACGCAACAATATATAAAACAATTTGATTAAATGAGTTCTTTTGAAGATCACAAAAATCTTAGAACAAGATGTACTGAAAAATATTTTTGACAATATTTGTCAGATTTTTCTTATCCAAAAATATTCGTCTCAGCTTTTATCATTGTACGCTTTCGAGTGCTATATACATATACAAATTTTTATCTAAATATCTGACATAGAAGTTGCGTTCTATATCACATCATATCGTGTGGTAGATGACTCAATAAGCTTTCTTTTTTTTTTATTCAAAATATATTCGATCTGACAAGGTGTCTCTTGGAATAAACTTTATTATTTCAACGACTATGAATACTAATGAAAAATCAGTGATCTAGATAATATCATAAAAGAGTGCATTTTGATTGTTATAAAACGTGTAGAAAATTTCTTTTTGTGTACAGCAATAGGGATCTATCCTTAACATAATAAAATCTGGATTAGACGAATAGAAAAACATAATCCGTCTAATGATAGAACACTTTTTCTAAGTTCAAAAAAAGTTTTTTAGTGAATTTTATTCTAAAATTTTTGTGGTCTTCGAAAGATAATTTCAATCAAATTTTTTTAAATATCTTTGTATTAAACACTTCGCTTTTTCGAACAAAAAACAAATCATTAAATCTCTATGATATTGAATCCGCAGAGTTATATTCAAAATAAATTTAATGTTATTACTATATTCTTTGTTTATTTAATTTTTTTATATATTAATATTACAGTTAAACATATACGAAGTAAAGATAATTTTCTACGTATTTTATTAATTAGTACATATAACTATTGGTAAGAAATTATTATTTATCATATAATAAACTATACGTTAGTAATGTATATATAATCTATTATTTAACAGAATATATAGCTGATGATAGGCCGAAAAAAAAGAACCTGAAAAAAGGAGAAAGGAGAAAAATAGACGATTCATCAATCGTTTCTCTCGTTAAATCTTTCCAAAACTTCGTCCAATGACATAGTACACCTGTAATTCTCATGGAAATCATTCATTGACAAATGAGAAAATGCTGATAATCATAGATGTTTCAATTAACTAAAATTATACTTATGGAAATACATTAAAAATTAATGAATATTGAACAAATGCATATTTAATGTTCATTATATGGGTAACTATACTTATTTATTTCTTATATAGATTGCAAATGAATAATTGAAATATATTTAATTTTTGAAAAAAATAAATTTTAAAAATTTTCTTGAAAAAATAATAGATAAAATATCGATTATTTTTCCGATATTATCCAAATGTTTGATATATTAAAATTTTACTATAAACTAACTGTAGAAAATTATAATTATCAATTCATTGTTTTATCTTACGATATTGGATAATTTTAGTAACAAGATTAATGCGTCAATTATTTATATTTTTTTTTTATTTTCAATAAATTATTATTATCAATTAGTTAAAATAAAATAGAGGTTTTGATTTTATTCCATTGTTCATTTTTTAAGGGTGAGAGTATAGCAACAACTATTTTTATAACAAAATAGTAATATCCGTTGAAGATAACAATAAGTGCAAGCTAAACACTTGAGAATGAATAATTGTTATTTCAATTGTAGTCATTCAAAATTATTCATAAAGAAAAAATAAATAATACAACACATATTTGTTGGTTCTATTTACTTTAGAATTTATTCAATGATGATAATATTGACTTACATAAATTCAAATGCATTGTATTTTTTATATATTAATAAATTCTCTTTATTTTCTTCTCTTAAATGAAGTTTATCATAACGACAGTAATTTTTTTTTATATCGATTATGAAGACATAATTGAGTTTATATGAAAATTTTTTCCTTTATTTATAACAATAGATGACAAGGATTTTAATGATTATTATTCCATATATTAAATGAGAAAAATTAAATATTATGGATATTGACATTATATAAAACTTTTACTTATTTATCTAATAAATATTATTTATGACATATATTTGATTATTAGATTTCTGCGCCTAAAGCTTATTTAGATATTATCTTATATATTAAAATGATAAAAAAAAAACAGGATTCTTTTAATGGTACACTGATTAGGTCTGACAAAGAAGACGTCACTTCCTATTCTAATAGTTTTCCTTATCTACACACTAGTTGATTCTGATAAAAAACATACATTCAATTTTTCTCGTTTTTTTTTTCCTATTCTATCAGAATCTCATGAAATACTTCGACGTCAAAAGGGTAAATATATGCTTAATAGTTGAGTTAAACCAGAATATATGTAATGCATGACATATATAAAAAAAAAAGTGCTCTTTAAGCCGGAAGAAAAAGAAAAAAAGACTAAGGAAAAAACACATTTTACTAGTGTTAATATGCGTTCAACAACACCTGATAATGGAAAATATGATTTTATACCAATAGAATCAATAATTGCATTTGCTTTTATTGGTTTTGTTTTTCTTGTTGGTCTAATTGCACGATGTCTTGCATTAAACCATTCGACGATTCGTAATGCACAAAGTCTCGATTTAGTGATATATCAACTACCACCAAAACCAAATCAAGCACAAAGAGCTAGACGTTCATCAATAGAACAACAATATGATTCAGCTAATGATAGTCGAGAACAAAAAACATCATATGAAGATTCAGAAACACCAGCTCGAGTACAACGAGGTCCAAAAAATCTTTAAATTTAATTAGACATACAAATAATTTATAATAGAAGAAGACAAATAACACTTTGAAATTTTGCTTTGCTTGTTGCTATATATATTCTCCTTCGTTATGCATGACATTTATGCATTTGATTGTTTCTTGAATGTAATTTAATTGTGTTATAAGTAACTATCATGCGTATTGCTTATTTTATACATCCATCTTTTTTATGTTGATTACATTATAAAAAATTATTCTTATTATCTTCTTGGTAGAGTTTTATCAGGTAACTCTATTAATTAATTCTGAAATAACTAGTTTAATTATATCGTTTGTAATTTGAATGTTACCATGTAAAAAACGAAATAAACATGAATGATCCATATATATGTATATTTTTCCTTTGATCATACATCAAATGTCAAAACGAATAATAAGATATGTTAATAAAAGTATAAAGTAAGAAAAGCTAATACCCAATTCTGACACTTTAAAAATAACAAAAAAAATAATTCCTTATTTTTTTTCTTTAGTCTCAAATCTCTTATGATGCATTTCTTTATGACACAGTGAAAAAGAATTAAATTATTAAATATTAATTATCAGATCATATAGAATGAGGATTTTAGTATTTTGACTATCGCTTTTCTTTTCTTTTTCGATCTTTAGATTTGGTTGTTTTGTCTAAGATATATTGTAAAATTCTCTGTAAAGCTTTAATAAAACTTATTCTTGTGGGATATTAAAAGAATAAAAATTGAATGAAGACTATCTAGTGCGTGCAAAATGCTAAGCTTTCAAAGCGAGAAAACAGTCTTCTCTGGCAACGTTTATTATGTTGAATGAGATAAAAATATATACATCATATAGCTCTTGAAAACTTTAGAAAAATATTGATTAATAGCAGCATCGGTCTTCTTGACTTTAGAACATTAAATTCGGCGATGAAGTTTTACCTTATAATCTTACTAAAAAATTTTCGTACATTTAACTAGTAGGAAACAATAGAATTAGTCTTTTGTCTGTACTTTTCCCGTTTTTAACGAACTAAGAATTATATGATGAGAAATAGCATATTTTAAACGACCCAAAAATATTTTTATTTTTGTTTTATGTGTCTTTAAAGCTATTTAAAATATTCAAAAGTTTGTAAATTAGAATAGAATTGAAATTTGACGGTTTTCTACTTATTAAGTATTTCTTGTTGAATTTTTTTTCTTTAATATCGACAGAAATAAATTTCATTAAGACTTCTCTAGAGAATCTCATCATGCGCATTGTTTTGAACCAACATCTAACGAGGGAAGTATTAAAAATGATTAACTGCTTTAGAGCACATATTATGGGCACACTGGGGAACCATCTAGACTAGAATAATCATAGAAAAGATTTGAGTTCATGACCCTTTTAAGCTGAGATATTGAATTTTCAAGACTTATCAGGTAAGAAGGATTGTCATCCTCTACTACGATAGTTTCGAACACAAAATTGTTCTATTATCTAAAAACTTCAGAATAAACTCGTTTTCTCATCAGCAAATTATTGTAAAATTTCAGTTTTTATCGCATCTCTATAGAGCATACTGCTGTTTCTATAATACCATCCGTCATTGCAGAATCAGTAGTCCACCAATGATAAACAATGGACACATATCATACATGTTCTTTGGAGAGTAATGAAAATGAATGACACGAAATAATTATTCTCTTAAATTATTCTACTTCGAACATTTTTTTTGAAGCTTATCTCTATCATCATTAAGAGTCTACTATTTTTTCAGTGTGATGCTAGAATTCTTTAAAAGGGGTATCCATAAAACTTTGTTCGCTCTAAGATTCTTAAGGAAACAGCTGTAGCTTATAGAAATAAGATAAAATCTGAAAATTTCACAGTAATTTGCTAATGAGAAAACGAGTTTATTCTAAAGTTTCTAGATAATAGAATAATTTTGTGTTCGAAACTATCGTAGTAGGGAATGAAAATCCTTCTTACCTGCTAAGACTTGAAAATTCAATATCTCAGTTCAAAAAGAGTCATGGAACCAAATCCTTTTAGGACTATTTTAGTCTAGGTATTCCTGCAATATACTTAAAATATGTGCTCTAAAGCGGTTAACCACTACGGGTACCTCCCTCGTAAGTCTAAGAAAAAATTTTATAATCGAAATACTGTCATTTTTATTCTTTAGAGCTCGCTTACTATTTCTTGTTTTCACATTAATATTTCGTTTTTTATTCTTATGATTTTTCTTTGTAGATATCATGGAATTAAAAGTAATTCTATTTTAGAATTTGAATTTTCAACTAATTATGTTAATATTAATACTTTGAAAATAATATGTATACATTTATGTATTAGAAATATTATTTATTTAAAACAAGTAAGTATTCAAATTCTATTTTTTTAGTAAAAATCAAAATAAATTAATTTAATTGAAATGAAGTTTTAGGTTTATTACAGCAATTTATAAAACACTAACCAAAATCCTACGTTTGCATAATGAAAAAATAAGATATAGTTACACGAAAAATAATATTGAATAAGTATTAAAAGCAGTTTATCTTACTAAATAAAGGATAGAGATAATTCTTTATTTGCAAATATAAAATTAACTATAACCCTTTATATTCTGGAACAGTTCCAGAAGACTCACTGATAAAATCACCAGAAAAATAGAGTGTTGGCCTTTCAAATATGCTAATGCTTAGGGCAGATCGATCAGACGCACTACCTTTCATGCAGGATAATTTGATAAGCACAGTGACCTTTGGGATAGAGCAGATGATGAAACAACTTTAAAAGCCCTATTTCTTTTCTTGTTTATGACAGTATTAATTAGACAAATGTGCCTTTTATTCCTTTTGATTAGACTCAAATCCAAAAAGAAAAGCTACAAATATAAAAAGTTATTTTTAAATAACACATGCATTTTTAACACAGATTTTTTAAAAATACATTTTTCTTTAAGTAATTATGTCATCAATGAAGACATTTAATCGATGATAAATTTTTTTTCGACTACTACTCTGATAAGATTTACAAATAATATATTCATGGTACGCGTCATTTCGTTCTTCCTGTTCAATAGTTGTTTCAGGATCCATCTTGTGTCTTACCATTTCTTATCTATCAAGGCATTGTGAAATTTTTGAAACGCGTTTAGTTAAATAGTAGACATTTTCGTCGACATAGATGGCACGACGCCGCCCTGCAATCTTTATTGCGTGTGAGTGAAAAACCATTTTGTTCTGAAAATCTTGTTGTTTTTAAATTCTTTCAAAATTATTGATTTTGAAAGTTATATATCTCGGAGGCAGAGCAACGAAACAAAATATTTCTTTTACCAATCGATAACTTATGGAGTTTCTTACCAATATTCTTTTGAAAGTTTTTAATCCCGTGCTTTCTGTATTTTCTGGAAAACTTTATATAGATGGGTCAAAATGACCCAATAGGGTATAAAAGGATAATCATATCATTTTATTCGTTTTTTTATGAACGAATTCTATAATGTGTCGGAATAAAATAGTGATTTGAGAAGCATTTGGTGTCTAACGGTTCTTTTTATGTAAAGGATTCTAAAAAACATATTATAAATGATTACTTTAGTTCATGCAACGATGAAGCTCAGGGTCTCATATACATTGGGGACGAACAAAGGTATAATAAAATTTCTTTGAAGGAATTATTTGCTATTTTAAAATTATAATCATATAATTATTATCTATCTAATAATAAATCTATAAATAACAATATTTCTTAATACTTTCTAATTTATCGGTCTTTCTCTTTCGAAAAATAGATAGTATGGGCATAGATTCAGCAGTAACTATATTTTTTCTCGTTAAATTATCATCGACAAAGCACTACATCGTAAATATCATATCAGAAAAGATTTAGTAGCCTCTAAGGTTTATTTTTTCCAAATATTTCGAGGTTCTTTTATACACTCGTTACACATTTTGATATGAAACAGAAGAATTTCGATTGCAGACTAATACTTGATTGAGTATGTAGACAATAACAATAATCTGGATAAGGATCTACCTAAGCATGCAGATCAATCTTTGATGAACCATGGTTCTCGTTTGGTAAAATTAAAATGTAAGGTATCCTATCAATAGATAAATCCGCTGCTTTATATGAATTTCGAGGGCTATTCCCAATTGCGATAAAACGACAAGATCGACATGGTGACCTTTTTGCAAATCATTTCGTTGACAAAATACATAGGATTTGATTTAACAGCTTGTAGTTTTTCTTTCTTTATTTATGGCATGTCAATTTGAAAAAAATTGTTAGTTAATTTATAATTATAGAAATGAAAATCTTTCTTATTAGTCGTTATTTTTCATTCTGACATGAAAACCATATATAGTAGTCAAATTACTGTGCATGTTAGTTGATTTTACTCATTATTTTTTCTTTTTCTATTTTTATTACTATCCAGTCCGACAAAAATTTAAAAAAAACACGTTCAAATGTTCAATCTATAATCGCAATTGTGCCCCATTCACATTCAAAAGAAAAATGGAAAAAAAAACCGCCGTTTCTCACTTTTTTTACACTTAATTTTCATTTTTAGAGTATGAAAACGATGAAAAAAAACAGCTTTTAGTGCTAAAATGTACATTCATTCTGAAATTTAAAACAATGCGTTGTAAAAACTCTTTTTTTAGATTTTTTTTTCACTATTTACATCATCACCCTCAAGAAAATTAAGCGTAAACAATGACATTCCGTGTGTTTTTCTTTTGAGCGTAAACAGGTCACAATCATAGTGCCAGGCTGTGTGTTTGAAACGCGTTTTTTTTTTACAATCTTTTGTCTGTCTGCGTATACTTCTTTTGTTCATTGATCGACTATGTATACAAAGAAAGTATTGAATGCATTGCCCATTGTAATATATAAATGTAGTTTAAAGTATAATAAATACTTTAGAAGAAGTAGTAATATGTTTTTTTTTGCTACACTATACATTCACATCTATTATCTATTACAAAACCAAAAAAGAGAAAATACATCCAAAATAATTTTTGATAGGAATAGAATAGAGACTTGCGATTTTTGCCATTCAAAGATCTTGTTCTTTCTAAAGCGTACATTCTTAAAAACAATTTTGATAATAATTTAGAAAAATTTTGAAGTATGCAATTAGATCCAGATCAATCTCTTTCAAAAAATGAAAATTACAGATTTATCTTATTTCTATGTTAGTGGTAATTAGTTTTCTATAATTATTGTAAATCAATAGAAATTATTTCGAGCGATTGAAGTTTAAGAAAAAATTACAAAAAGTCATTAGAAATATAAGAAATTATAGAATATTGAAGAGATCAAAAGAATATCGAATTTTGTTATTAATCATATTAGTGATAATTTTCAGTGATTTACAATGATTTCCGTTGATTTTCATATAGGATTCTTATGATATCCGGCTATTTCTAAACATTTCTAGTCTCTATTCATATTCTTAATGTATTTTATATATATATATATATATATATATAATGATTTGTAGCAATAGAAATTGATTTGTTTCTTATTGTTCTGTATATTATTGTTAAAATACAATTCAACATTCTGACTGAATAAGAAATACGATGAAACTTTGTTTCGATGTAAAATTAGGTTAATACGTATTTTTGTTTGATTAAGGAAACTAGAAGTAGATCTAAGTAATGTTTAACTAAAACGTTTTTATATGACATAAAAAAAAAACAAAAGTATGACAATATTTCTATAAAATAGAAAAATATAAAATTTTTCTTAGAATTATCTTTTATATAAATATATTTTAAAAATTAAATTTAATAAAAAGTTAAAAGTATCAATATATTTTATTTTTTGATTATTATATAAAACCTTAGATATCAAGCTTTTTTTTCCCTAATGCCATTTGTCATTGTTAGTTTTATCTTTAATCTTTCTATAATGAACATATGTGCATCTAATATTGAATAGAATATAATTTAGTATTTATGCATGATTATATATTCTATTTTTCTTTTAACTGACTTAATTGAAATATATATAAGTTTAGCCCATATTTTTTTCTTTTTTGAAAAAAAGTACGCATCAAGCTTCATTAACTTGATTAGAAATTTAGTATTAATAGCCGTTGTCTATAGGTACATCGATTTTAATAATTTGTATTGAGGAAGACATTTTCCAATGCATTGAACTTTATAATACAAAATTTGATTTTAAAAGAAACTCGAGCTTTTAAGTAGGTTTTTTTTATGTATTTATTTTATTTTGAATATTTCAGATCTTATTATTATCTATCTACTTTAAACAGTTCTATAATTTTACATTTATAAATAACCTTGAGAATAAAATAGATCTTTTTCATTTTCTTGTTGAACGCAATACAAACTATCTTATTATTTTTTGTTGTTATGAGTAGTATATACGTGACTATAGTCACGTTTACTATATACATATATATATTTTGAATAGAAATGGTTCTTTTATGTAAAAGAAATTAATTTTATTATATATGAATGTGAAAATAATCTAACAAATAAACAGGATGTAGAACTCGACTAATAGTATATTTTTCTCACGAGAAATTAAGCCTACGTTAGGTGAAATGTTCTGGTCGTGTCATTTTTATCTTATTATTAAAATAGAATGTATTGAAACTACGAAATAGTTGAGATAAGTAAGTAAAAGAAATTTATGAATAGAGAATAAAAACATTCATTTATTTCAGTTTAATGTTAATTATAACTAATAATTGATATTATATACTTATATTGTTCTAATTATTATAGGCTTAAGTTAGAAAATAGATATTGATTACTTTGGAGAATATATTAATTATTAACAAAACAAAATTGTTTATAGAGTTTATTATCTTCATTGATCGGAAACATTTCTTTCTTTTGTGGTTGTTTTGAGAATATATTCAGTTTTTACCGAATATAAAATACATTGATCGATAATATTAATAAAGTCAGTATAATGAATAAGTTCTAATATTATATTTTGCATCAATTTTCTTTTTTCTTTTTATTAGAATATTTAGATAACATAAGTAAATTTAATTAATAAGATGCATTTAATTTAATTTTGATAAGATTGAAAGTCAATAAATTTATACTAAAAATAGAGTTAAAATACTTAGAGTAATCGTCACTTTTCTCCATCATCTTCTTTTTCAACTCTTTTTTCTATAGATAATGGAAGTAAAATTAGAATTTTTTTTTTATACAAGCTTTTGACGTCATTTTTTCATTTTTAATCCATTCAGGAAAAAAAAACGCATCATATACTAAAGTAATTAAATATTATACGATAAGCCTTCTTTCTTTAAACAGGATATACACTCTTATTATTTGGTTGATGACTTCCTGGAATTTCTGTCATTTCAATACACGATGCCATCTTCGTGTATCTTGTATAGCCTATACAAAATCAGCTTTACTTTTTTTTTTCTAGTAAAAAAATAAAATAGTAGATTTTATTCTATAGTGCAAATTATTTGCACTAGAAAATGCTTTTTTCTTTCCTTTGAACTAACGTTTTTTTTTTCTTCTAAAAAATATGCCATTTCAATACATGAGGTCTGTTGATGTTAAGATACATAAGAGTAATCTGTTAATGGAAAAAACGTATTTATTCCATTTTATCACGACTGTTTCCGTAATAAGAAAAACATTTGACGTAAATATTGTAAATATTATTTTATCCAAAATTATTTGTATAAACATAAAATCATTTCACGTTTAAATGACCTTATAAAAGTATGATATAAAGGTAATATTACCATTTTATTCTTTAAAAAAAAAAGCTTTTATTTTCTTCTATAAAATACATTAGTAAATTATATTAAGTTATTATATTTTAATGAAAAGACTATTAAAAAATATGAAATCTATATACTTGATATGCTATATTTTTTAGTATTAAAAAGATTATTTATTAAATACGTTTTGTCTATAATGTTAAGTTATCTATATTTTTATTTATTTAGATAAATTATTTGTAAGATTAAATGATTGATTAAAATTTTATATCATAAAAAGTATGGAAATAATGAATAAAACAATAATAGCAAATTCATCTGATGAACATATTTCAATATATGCTGGTCGCATTGTACTTATATTTTATTGTTTAATTTTTATTTTTGGTCTTCTAGGTAGTATGAAAAAAACAAAATTTTCTATTGAAATTTATTAATTTATTCTATATATTAGGTAATTCAATGGTTATTTATGTCGCTATTCGAAAAAAAAATTATCGTAATGTTACCAATTGTTATGTTATTAATTTAGCTATAGCTGATCTTTTATTTTTAACACTTTCAATTCCATATACAACATATTTAGGTGTGAAAAATACATATCCATTTGGTGATACTATGTGTAAAATATATACTTATCTTGCCTATGTAAGTTAATAAAAATTAATAAGAAATAATAATAAAAAGAAAGTTTTTGTTTTCGTATAATAGGGATTCTTACAAGCTACTTGTATAATATTAGCTGTAATGAGTATTGATCGATATTTATATATTGTACGACCAAAATCAAAACTTGGATGGCGTACACCACATAATGCTTTTATTATTTGTATTCTTATCTGGGCTGGTAAATCTATCAAATATCTTTTTGTATATATTGAGAATTATTTCTTTTTTATTATCAATATAGGTTCATTAACATTAATTATTCCTTATCATATAATATCAAGCGTATTAGCACCAAATAATACTGCATGTAGTATGAGTGATCATGAAAATCTCATTGTTTGTCTTTTTCCATTCTGTACTTATTATGCTATACCACTGGTTGTGATTATTGTGTGTTATACAAATTTAGCCATGCATGTTATAAAAACAGGTCGAAATATGGCTCATCGTATGGATACTGTATGAAATTATTAGAAATTTTAAAAAAGAAAAACAAAAAACGTATTTTTTTATTTTCTATAGAAACGTTTTCATGAAACAATACAATTAAAACAAAAACGAGTAACAAGAATGGTAAGATAAAATTATTAATATTTTCAAAAATAAATAAAAGATATTATAAAGAGTTTCTATATAAAATAATATCATGTAACATCATGATTTCGTTACGATTTTATGGTTTTGTGAGATTTTTTACGCTTGAATATAAGGCAACCAAAGAATTGTTTACATCTAGTGTTGTAGAGAACCATGAGCTGAATAAAATGTAATATTTTCCGTTTTCGTATATCATCGAATCGTTGAGTACAATAACAGTTTTACAGCTCTCGATCTAATATTCGCGAAGATGCCGTTTGTAAAACTTTTGCTGTGCTTGAATTTACCTTTGTTTAAACGACCAGAGGCTCGAAAAACAATAAAATTTGTGACAACATAACGATTTTATGATCTTTACGCCAACGGATCGTTAAGTTCATCAAAAAATAAATGTATTACATTGTTATCTGATACTTAATATATCACAATGATAATCTTAAAAAGATTTTAATCGTAGATTATATAAAACGAGATATCTGAAATAATATTTTTTAATTGATAGATGTATATGTAAAATCATGTATTTACATCTATGTTGTATATGACAGTAAATATTTTTTTTATATTATCAAAAAAGAACATTTCTATTAAGTACGATATGAAGAAAATGAATATATACAATTTTTTATGTCATATGAATGAAATTGAAATTAAAATTAAAAATTTCTTTTGTTGATATCAAAATAAAAGAGTCAAGTTCCGACTCATTTTGTAGAGCACTTATTTGACCGGAGAGACAAAAACAAATGTGTCAATTTATAAACACAATAAAGCAATACAAGTTAATAAAATGTTCACGTTCAAATAAACGGAACTATTATAATTTGACAGAGTAATCACAATATATATATATGATTTATTGCAAATAATTCTTTTTTTTCTCAAGAGAATCATCGTTACGAGTAGTTAAAATATGCATCTTTCAATTCTATACAATCTTGTTTGTTTTAACTTATTCGATTGCGATTCGTTAGTTTATTACGGCAAATGAAACAGATGTATCTAAAATTTTCGATTGAGATTTATCATAGTATTCGAGTGCATCTAAAACATCGACGATAGGATATAACATCGTCATTTCCTTTTTTGAACACTTAGTATTATTTTTCGTGGGCTTTTTCTTTAATTTAGAGTTATCTATTTTATTTGTTAAAAATATTCTTTTTATTTTAGGTTATAGTTGTAACATTAGCATTTGCTGTATGTTGGTTACCAATTCATATTCTTGAATTAATGAAATGTGGTAATCCATTACTTCTTAGTGCACTTATACAATCATATCCAAAAATTCTTTATTCATTTCGTGCATTTACACATGCTTTAGCTTATTTTAATTCTTGTTTAAATCCGTATTTATATGCATTATTAAATCGTAATTTTTGTATTGATCTTGTTGATATTATACCATCATGGAGACCATGTTGTAAACAAGCACATACACTTGAAATTGAAATTGTTGGTAATAATAAAAAATTAGCAACGAAAAATTTTATAACAAAAGAAATTTTTTATAAAAAAAAATCTGAAAATTATGATGAAGATGAAATAGATGATGATGCAAAAGAACAATTCACAAATGATGTTAGTTGTCAAGTTGAATTACTTGAAATAAAAAATGAACAAACATAATTAAAATAATTTTTTGTATATAATTAAATGAAATAAATTTAGATAAATTTCTTTTTTGTTGTTGTTTATATTTATAAATAAAATAAAATAAAATAAAATATTGATTTTTTTAAAATTGTTGATAAGTAAATCTGTTGAAATGTGAATCATTCAAAATGATTTATTTTACATATAGATATTGGTAATCTATTGTAACTTCATATTCATTAGCGATTATTGATGAGAATATTCTATATTTGTACATATCTATCTTGACTTTTCTTTCAAGCTGTTTCTCTTTTATTTATCTTTTATCATAACAGATCATTTTCTGTATCTTGTTTTTATGTTTATGTTATTATTCTAAGGATTCTATTTTCTTTTTGTTTCTGATATTGTATATGTTATTCTAATAGAATATATTTGTTTTTTTTAGATAGATGTCTTGTTAGAAACAATTCAGTTAGAAGGTTTACATCAAATTATATAGAGTCAGATGGGGTAAATTCGTAATAAAAATTAATCGCGTTCTT
>JAJEKB010018818.1:0-25385 GCA_022393335.1 Macrotrachela quadricornifera
CTGCTGCTGCTGCTGCTTGTGAAGCAAGTGCTGCTGCAGCAGCTGCTCGTTTTCGTTTAAGACTATATTTTTTATATGGTGAATTATTTTTAAAAGAGGGATTTATTGTCCATACATATTTAACAGGACCTTTAGATAATGATGATATAACAGGTACACGAATGAATTGATTATGTAAGGATAAATTATGTCGAATTGAATTCTATATTTGAAATAAAAAGAAAAAAAATGTTAATGAATATTTTGTTATATTAAATGATGAATTTAATGACTTAATATTGAAAGTGTAAAAAATGATTTTGTTCTTAAAAAACATTTTAATAATAGAGCAGATGTTTTTATATATACCGGAAAATGGTATATTCCGTTTGACGTGGTCTCTTTTCTTTATATGAAGAAAATTTTTTTCTCTCTTTTTTTTAAATAGTTTTGAGAAAAAAAAGACTTCATGAAAATTTACATTTATAATATGATTTTATTATGTCAAAATAGGAATGTAAAACACAAGTGATATTGTAATCTTTATGATTTTTAAATATTGATTTAAGAAATGAACATAGTTCATAAATTATAGTGTTCAAAAAGATTTTTATTTCAGTGAAAAAAAATAAAATTACGTAGTCAGATTATGTAACTTTTTGATTAAAAAAAAAGATGTTTAGATTATTTTAATATTCATTTACCTTCCATCCCCAACTTGTTTTTGCATCAATTTTATCTTTAAAATAAGGTACAAATTTAATAATCCATTCATAAACTTCATTTAACGTTAAACGTTTCCATGGACTACTATCAATAGCACGTGTAATCAATTGAGCATACGATAAATTACCCCATGGATTACGATAAGTTTTATTGATACCGATACCAAGTTCTTGTATAATTGATTTAGCTAAACGTTTATCATATTCAACAAGTATATCACGTTTTTCTTTTCTATGGCGTGGCCATGTATTAAAACGTAAACGATCACGATGAATATTATTACTGGATCCATTTAAATCAACAAGTGAACTACTATGTGATAAACGTCGATGAATATGACGAACAGATGTTGTTGTTGTTGTTGATGAGGATGATGTTGTTGGTTGTGGTCCTTGTACATGATTATTCAATGAAATTGATGACGTTGGCGAAGGTGAGGGTGAACGAGTTCGATGATACATTGTATCTGATGGCGAATCAACAATTAATGATGAATAATCGCTGGTTGTAGACGGAATAAAATGATGATGAGATGCATCATCATCATTGTCGTCGTCGACGACGAGTGAAATGTCAATTGGATGACGAGAACGATGCATGGTCGGCACTACTTACTATCTGACCATTTGGCCGCCATTGACTACTAACTTACAAAGCATCTGGAAAAAAATGATAAAAAAAAGACTTGTAGAAAAAGAAAAGGCGACAAAAGGAAATTCATCATTATCTCATGGGAACCATCTGGTGAGTATGTGCATATATGTATGAGTATGTGTATTGCTTGAAAAATATGCTCACTATCATTATGTAATAAACAATTTAGAAAGAGAGTTCAACTTCGCTGGGTCTCTTAAAATGGATATAGTAAAAATGTCACCCTTCGTTGTGCTGCTGACAGAAAAGAGAGAAAGAAGGAACAAGGAAAAAAAATGCTGACCCTTTTACCTTCTCCCGCCCACTTACGCGCGCTCAGTTTTTTTCTCTTTTTCTCTCATATTGCATGTATGGAAACGACGAAAGAAACAAAAACACCACTATATAGAGCATCGTCCGATGATGCATTCCTCAAACGAGTGTGCTCCTTTTTTTTGTTATGTGCACAAGCGTACGTCACTATACACTCTTCTCGTATTTTTTTGCGCGCGTCGCTTACATAGCGCGGCCAAAACAAAGGAAAGCGCGACCTCTTCCTCTCTCTCTCTCTCTCTCTCTTATACTTACATGTATACGCAACAAAAGTCATCTCGAGTTTTTTTTTTTGAGTAGAGCGATAAGCCTGACCGCAAAATTTTACGACAAGCAACGCATGGCGTCAGAAAGCAAAGGAAGAAAGGAATTGATTTTACGTATGATACAATAAACGTTGCAAAAATACCCATATAAATGAAAAAGTATAATAGTGATATAAAAATTGATCAAAGACCAACGAAGCAATGATTGTATAAAGTGTACTACTAGTATGTGTTAGATATATATAAGCGAAATGAAAGACATGAGAAATGTATACATAAATTTTTTTCAGTTGTAGTTTTAAATGAATGAAAAAAAATTCTATACAATACATTCCTTTTGTTGTTCTTACATTCAACTCACGTCCCTCTCTTTCTCTCTCTCTCTCTCTTCCTCTTCAGTCATCATCAGCCAAAAGAAGAAATAAACAAATGTAACTACATATTGTAGACAAACGTACAATATCTGTTTTCGAATACATTTATGTAAGAAATAGTCGACATAGGTAACATCGTTCGAATTTGATTAAACAACGATATCTGATGAAAAATAAATAATTTACACAACATTTTAAATTCTCATTTAAACTTGTCATAAGGTCTTATATGCACATATATTCTATCTAGCTAATAAATTAAACTAATGAAAGAAAAAAAGAAAAAGTGCGAACTCGGACAACACACAACCTTGTCATGGATTGCCTGATGTTTGTTTATTTTGCTGATATATATGTATGAATATGTATGTGATACTTTATCGAAAGGGCACAGTATGTATGCAAAAGCGAGAAGAAACCATCACGTCAAACATCCTATCCCAGTGGCCACAAGTACAAGGCTCTTTTTTTTTCTTTTTCTTAACGCAGTTTTGTCACATTATCGTTGTCGCTTCTCGACCAAACGCATGCACTATTTTTTTTTCTATCACACACACACATACATACATTCATACATCAGATGCGTATAAGCAAGCTCTTTGAGTAGAACAAAAATCTTTTCTCTTTTTTTTTTTTTCTTTCGCACACACATACATACTGATGATGGAGAAAAAATAGCTGCTGGGCGCAAAAGGCGAACAAGGTTGTCAATATTACGTAACGACGACGTGTGGGCGCGTGTGTATGCGCAAGCGAGCGTTCTGTTTTTATTATTGACATAATATGTTACGATGCAGGATGTATATACGTTCTCCTATTTTCTTGTTTCTATAGTAAAATACATACATTGGCTTTCTTGCTTTATAATATACTCTATCACCAACCACCTACAAAGAACAGAAAAAACTTTCTACGATGCTCAGAATAAAAAATGACTAATAAATGAACTTTTTTTTTTGTTTCGTAAATGTCATCTTTTTTTACGACATAATCACTCAATCGTCAAAGAAAGACGGAGTTATTTTTAATCGGTTAGTCATATTATTTTTACAAGAACAATAATTTTCTATTTTTATAAACAGAAAACAGGACAAGTAGTGACTATTTTTAGTTAACTGAAAAACATCAAAATATATTAATATCAATAAAGGAAAAAAACCTTTAATCAACAAACTTTGTCAGGTCTATTTATTCACACATGCACATGCCTACAGTCAATAATTTGTGAAAAATGATTAAATAAAAACAACTATTCGTCAACATATAATTTAATAGAAACAGAAAGAACAATTACTCATTTTATGCGTAATAGAATAAATAATATCATTAATATACGCTGTTGTTTTTTTGTCTTACATTTAAAAAAAGAAGAAAAAAAAAAGACAAGTGTGGTTAAAAAAATTTGTTACTGATGAAAATGTCATGAAAAATCTATTAGTAATTGAACATGTTCAAGTAACTGTTGGCAGAAAGATTATTATTTCTCTGACAACAGTTGTCATTTATAAAGAAAACTAATTTTGAGTACACAAACTCTTACCTTCTTTCTGCTTCTTATTATCATTACACAACAGGTGAACTATATGCAAGAAAAAAAAAACGAGATCCAAGGTGAACAACAAAATAAAAAGAAAAAAATCTTTTCTTTTCTCTTCTCTCTACTTGCCCTTTTTTTTTTGCGTGTGTGTGTGTATGTATGTATGTTTTACCAATACATCAATCTTCAATTAGTATTACATCATCTACAATGGCTTCGCAATTGAATTTAATATACATAAAATTAATTTTAAATAAAAAAAAAACCGAGGAAAAGAAAAGTCAATGTCATACTAATGCTTTTGAGATTTTTATCAAAGATCATTTCTTTTCTTTTTTTTATCAATATGTTAAGAATGTAGAAATGATAAACAAGTAGAAAAATTCTAACTTAATGTTGTTTATGTTCATATGCACGTATACAAATGCCTTCGTTGAGTCAACCTTCGAACTTGATGTAATGCCTTTTTTTTTCTTCTATCTTTCTCATGTCCCATCCTATTTGCAAGGTCATAGAATATGAAAAAAGATGATAAACATGTTCCAAGATAGCTTGTTGATCTTACATAATAAAAGATAGATGGAATGTAAAATGCTCTTTTATTCTTATTCTATTTTTCATGTCTTTTTTTTTTCCTCATTTCTCTAGAAAAACATTCTTCATTCATCACGCATATACAGAACAAAGAATAACTATAATCCTTTTTCTTCATCAACTATTAAGCGGATATATGTTTTTATCTATAAACAGAATTCAATCTAAATATATTATTATACTGTTTATTTCCGTTTTACATCTTATTGATTCATAATTTTAACAGTATGATATATTAAGTGCAGACATTATACGAAGTTTTCCTTTTTTTTTTCGTTGGAAAAGTATTATTATAAATCTACTATACTTATGATATATATATATATATATATAATAAAATAAGAATATAAACATTTTAAATTTTTGTAGTTTTTGAGTCAATAGATTGAATCAATATTATATGAATACATGATAGGGAGCATATTGCGCAAAACGAATAATGATAAAACAAGTTATTCTATCTCTCATCCAAAACATGTGCGACCTTCATAAGTTGCCTTGAATTTCTTTAACATAGGCAAGAAAAACGAGAGAAAGAGAGAGAGAACTTTGCTTTCGGTCAAGGTCACTTCGACTTGTTGAATTTCGGGAATCTTATTGTTCTTCATCGTTTTTACAAGGTTAAACTTTCTTTAGACATATACATACATATAATATAACGACGATCAAACAACCTTCAATGTAGCAGTAACATCAACAACGACGACGACAACGAAGCTTTCAAGGTTCGATTGTACTATTGCTACTATTCATTCTTGTCGTTGGTATTTTCTTCTTTTCTTGCTTTTCCATCATAGCGTAATGATGTGTATTCAAGAACAAATATTGCCTCGTGTGTTCTTTCTTGCTCTTCTCTCTTCTTTTCTTCTTCTTTCTCGAAAATACACAAATGTAATCAACAGCGAATGATGACAATGAGTATGTATGACGCAATCGAATGTTCTCCCTCTTCATATGATTGAATCAATGAACGAATATGCAAAGAAAAAAAAAAAAAAAGAAAAGAACTTATCGATCGAGTGCGACTCAAGGCTGTACTATATATGCCTATGCATGCAACAACCTTGAACATATGTTCGAACTGGTCGTTGTCGCATTAAATGGGATATTACTTCCATTTTTAAAATAGTGTGTTCTTTCTCTCATTCGTTTTTTTTTCTCATTTTATTTGACACTCTTACCTCGATTACATACGCAATTTTTTTGCTTTTTCTCTCATGAAAGCTGCTGTTCAAATACACATTTACGCATATATACACATGAAGAAATAACCCTGAACGGACCTTGAACTGTAATGTTGGAGAAAGGGACACTATATAACAAGAGAATGAGAATAAAGCAACGAAAGAAGAGGGAGAAAAAAAAAAAAGAAACGGTGCTTTACATATTCTATTCACGAATCGGTACAAAAACAGAATAAAGAAGCCTGTTGTAAACAAGAAAAGAAATTAGAATTTGTGCAAATGTAATAATAAAAAAAGAACTCCTCCAATCGATTACATCATTCAATCATATATATATATAATCGAAAGAAGAAAGGATGTCAATAATACAACTTACCTAACTTTCAATTAGGTTTTTTTTTAAATTTATTTCTACAAATATAAAATTAATGAATACAAAATATAAAAATGATCATAAATGATCAAATTATTTGTAATTTTCTTCATCTTATTATTATTATGTAAGGTCATTAAAACAAAACACTAAACAATAGTATATAATTGAGTTCTAGTCAAGGATATATACTTATGTAATTTTATTATATATATATATATTAGAAAGTCTGTTAGTCGATGATAATTGCCCGTATCATTTATTTTCTTATTAAATATAAGAGAAAATACAATGAGTTGTTGGCTATATATATATATATATGACATCAACATCTTAACATTCTTTTTTGATAATAAAAGAAAAGTTCAGGAAGTTATTTGAGGTTTAATAATTGTTTATAGAAAGATTGTACTTTAATAGTTTAATACAAAACATATAGTATTATCAGGTTATGAGATTGAAAATTTTATGAAAAAATTTCAAATTTCTCTATTGAAGTATTATTTTAATTTAATAATAGATGCAGCTTTTGTTTTAGTATAAAGTCAATATTATAATTAAGAAAAGAAAAATATCTAATTCTTTTTTATGACAGTTAAATTATAAATTCATTACAGAATGTTTTTTACAGTATCATGTGAAATTAAAATAAAATGTTATTAATATTATCAAATTTCGGCATAATAATATTAATGAAGAATATAATATGATCTGATTTCGAATGTTACGATATTAACTGAATAAATAGTTTTTAATTAGTTTATAATTTTTTATTTGAGTATTAAATAAAGGATTAAAATAAAAAGTATATTTTCTAATAAAATAGAAAATTTTTCAACATAATGTTTATATAAAATATAATGAAAGTATTTATTTATTTATTGTTCATAGAATACTTGATCTTATACATTCATATGTTGTACATTACAAAATATTTTTTCTAAATTATTTCTCAATCATACGAGATCTAAAGTTAAGTCGTCTAGAAGCAACTTGACTGTAGTTAAATACGCTCGAGACATGATTAAATCTTAAAATCTAATTATATTGTTCTCAAAAAATAGAAATAAACGAGCAAAGTAATATTAAATTTAATAGCAGCTCTTATGCATATTCTCCTTGAAAAATAATTAAAAGGATAAAGAGTAGATTCACATCATATATTCAAAATGTATTGACCTACAGTTGGATAAAGTATATTTTTACAATCATTTTGTACCGTACTTTATATATAAAAAAAAAGTATAAAACATATTTTCTTGTAATGTCTATGATAATTATAGATTTTTGTAATGATCATTTATAAAATTTAAATTCCCATGAAAGTTAATTAACTTATGCCTTTACCAACATTTTTGTATGCAAATAAAAACACATACTTTAATAATAGAAATTATATTTCTTTTAATAATAAATTCTACAAGCATTTAAATCTAATTTTGTTCTATATTTTTCTTATACTAAAACTGCTGTGTATATAATAAAATAAAATCAAAAAAAAAAGAAAGATGAATTTGCTTTGCCAATTCGAAAGACAGTACGTGATATAAACTTATGGGCGAAGATATAAATAAAATGCGAGATTAACAAGAAAAATAAAGACAACAAATGTAATAAAAAGAAATTCAGACTAAATCAAAACAAAATCGCATTTTGTTATTTTACATCACCACTCAAAGCAAGTACCAATACAGTACGACATGGTGTGTAGACTTTAAATGAAAATGGTCTATCATCCCATTTATAGTCTTCAGTTAAAAAGACTTGTTTATCATTAACTCGTCCATGACCATCAAATGATTTTGAATCTGAATTAAGTACAACTTGATATCTAAAAATAACAAAAAATTTATTTAAACAAAATTAATAACAATTTATAACTCACTTTCCACATCGACCACAACCAACACGATAATCAGTAAAACTTTTATCAGTATGAAAATTAAATATGAATAATAAACCATGTTCACCACGTTCAAATACAACAACTTTATCACCTTCATGACGTCGACTTAAAAACTAAATATATCAATAAATACACATATATGCATATTCTATTAAAAATTTTTACTGTATTTGTAGCTAATAACCATTTATATTTTTCTTCACAAGCATTCATAGCTTGATCCCATGCATTAAGATATTTATATCTTAATGTGTCGTCCTCAGGTAAATAAAATAGACGACGAGCATAATGATAACTGTCATTATTACCAGCTCGAGGAAAATCAAGCCATTCCGGATGACCAAATTCATTTCCTTAAATAAATAATTTCATATTTATAAAAAATTTTAACTTTTTTTTTAAAAAAGAATATTTACCTTCAAAATTAAGCCAACCTTCTCCACCTAATGCATATGTTAATAAACGAATCATTTTATGTAAAGCTAAACCACGTTCAACAGTTGGTGTACGTTCAGAAAAAACTGACATATGTGAATAAATTTGTGAATCAAATAACCAATGTGCAATTGTTTTATCTCCAACAAGTGCTTGATCATGACTTTCAGCATATGCAATATTTTTTTCTGACCATCGACGATTAACTAATGTCCATGTTATATCACCTACATGCCAATCTTCATCTTTTTTCTCTTTTAATAACTATAAATAAAATAATTTTTTATTTTTTTATATTCTCAAAATAAGAAAAATAAAAATACAAACTTTAATCCAAACATCTGGAATAGCCATAGCTAAACGATAATCAAATCCAGCACCACCTTCTGCTATTGGACGACATAATGTTGGCATTCCTGATACTTCCTAAAAATAAATAATTCAATATACAAAACAAACAAAAAATAACGAATAATTTTAATCTACTTCTGCAATAGTAATAGTTTCTGGATATAATGTTTGTGAAACATAGTTAGCTAATTGGAGATAATTAAATGATTCCGTATCCGTAGCCAAACCAAAATATTCACCATATGAACCAGAAAAACTGTGTCCTAAAAAGAAAGAAAAGAAATTAAACGTTTTTTTTATTTTATTTTTGTTAAATAAATTATATTGAATTTACCAATGCCATGTGAATGATAAAGCATTGATGATACACCATCATATCGAAATCCATCAAATTTAAATTCTTCTAACCAATATCGAATATTTGAAAGAAGAAATCGCATTACTTCACGTCTAAATTAATAATAATAATAATAATAATAATAATTAAATTTTAGAAATTATTTACTGCATATAATTAAAACATCGACTATCCCAAAGATCATGATAACCACGTGCGTTATCATGAAAAAAGCAACCATTTGTACCATCAAACATATTAAGACCATCAACTGTATTTTTACAACCATGACTATGCACAAGATCTAATAAAACAGTTAAACCAAGTCTATGTGCTTCATCAATTAATGCTTTTAATTCTTCTGGTGTACCAAATCGACTAAAATTAATATAAAAAAAAATAATAATAATAATTTTCTTTTCTAATTAACAAACCTTGAAGCAGCAAACATATTGGTTACTTGATAACCAAAGCTAGCATAATATGCATGTTCCATAATAGCCATTAATTGAATTGTATTATAACCTTGTCTTATAACTCGTGGTAATACATTAACACGAAAATTTTCATATGTTGCAACTTCACCTTTCCATGAACTAATACCAACATGTGCTTCATAAATTCTTAAACGATCTTTCTTTTTTGGTTGCGGATGTTTAAATTTATATATTTGATCAGCTGGTGGATTATAAAAAACTCCATGATATGTATTAGATTTTTCTGCTCGTTGAACATAACGTGACCATGGACAAAGACGATCAACTAATTCACCACTAGGTGTTTCAATAAGTAACTTAAAAATATAAGATAAAAATTCTTATAAAAAAAAACTTTCTTTTTTGTTCAATATTTTACTTTAATAATTTGTCCATGTTTAATAGCTGGTGAACCATCAGATGAAGGTGGAATTGTTATTCTCCATACACCCCATTCATCACGTGAAAATGGATATTGTCTTTCTTGCCAATTATCTATATAACAAAAAAATGAAAAGAATAAAGAAGATTTTTATTTATTGAATACAAACTAAAATCTCCACGAATATACATAGCACGTGCATTAGGTGCCCATTCTTTAATTTTAATTTCATTTGTACGACAATCAACATGAATACCATAATGTGTATAAGCAGATGTAAATTCATCAATGCCTTTTTCTTCAGTTTCCAATTGCTTAAGAATTGATTTAAATACAGTATAACTTTAAAAAAAAGAATAAAGAAAATAATTAATATAAGTATTTTATTTTCTTTTTATAATTAAAATTTTTACCGTCGTGTAATTTCCGTTGTATGTGGTTTTAGATATGGATCAATTTTAATTAAATTATCTAATTGTGGAGGTGCTTCTCCTTTAACTTCATCAGTTGTCGACATTATTTATATTCTAGAATAAAATTTAAATATTCTTATGTTGTTATTTTCATATTATATTCTTCGTCTTATTGCGAACTATTCTAATATATATTTGTAAACACGTTTTTCTCTCTGTTGTTGTTGACGTCCTTATAGTGCATATCTCTTTAAGTTTTATATGAGAAATAGAAGAACGGAAAAATATTTATTACCCACATTGGTTGTTTTTTTTTGTGGTTGAATCAGTACGAAACGAGAGAGGTCGGCTTCTACTGATTCTTTTTCTTTTTGCGAAAGAAAAAAAAATACGTAAACTAGAGATCATTTAGTATATAATATAAAAATTCATTTTTAATAAATTTGTTTGAAATATGATCACTATTCATTAATAATAATGCATAATTCATATTTTATTTTTTTAATTAAAAATAATTATCTTTTTTAATAGATATAAATATTTGTAAATTATATCTTATTTAATTTTAATATATAAGTATAGGAAGAAACGCATTTTATTTAAGATTATATTTTTTGTTTTGAAATGTATTAATAGAACAATTTATTTATTTGTAATTTTGATTGAGAATAAAAATAAATAAAGTTCGAAATTTATTGAGACAGAAATAATCAATAAAATTCGAATTTTTTTTTCATTACAGCAACTCATAAATATCTTTACAAAATATGATAGCAGAAAAAACTTTTTGAATTGTCATGTTTTTTTTTTATTAAAAAAAATCTTTTGATTAACAAATATTATTAATTATATTTTTAAAATAGTTTTCTAATCAGATATGCGAGATTCAATAGGGTGTAAAAAAATTTTTTTTTTGTAATTTAACCATTTCTACTACACTTCAATTTTCAAATGGAATCCTGCTGATATACAGTGATGTTGATGTGGAATTTTATGAGTTGTTATTATTCAAAAATCAATAAATGTAAGTTTCTAATAGATATTGAATAAATACCAATGGTGCTTTATGGTAATCACAAAAATAATAGCACAGTGTTATTTTATATTCCACAACTTCTTTTTTATGATAACAATAGTAGTAAATAATATCTCATATTATTTAATAATCGAGTGGCTTATATGAAAAAACAATAAATATTTATTAATAAGTTTGTTGTTAAATATTCATTTGCTTTTTTCTTTAATATAAGTTATTTTCGAATGGAAATCGTTAAATATCCATTAGAAAATTTGTTTATTGATGATATGATTTAATTGTGTTGTTTAGTTTATTTCATGACAGAGATGTACTTAGAATTATTGTTATTTATCAACATTAATAAGATAGGTGTTTTATTTTGTTTAATCAAGCATATTTGGTTAAGTTTTTTTTTAATTGAGGAGACATAGGGACGTTGAAAAGCTCATAAAATTTTTAAAAAATATTTTCTTAATCTGAATGATTTCTATTTTATGCCGGGACATGGAGACATTGAACGATTGATAAAATCTTTAAAAAATATTTTTTTCTCAATCTCAGTATTTTTCTTCAACATTGGGACATACGGGACATTGAATGAGTGATGAAGTATGAAAAATAAATATAGTTTTTTTCTGTATGAATTAGATATTTTCGCGACGCATTTGTTTTTGACGATAGAAATTTAAAAACGTATCGTTGATTAGTATTGTTTTATTTTTTATTCGCACCTATTATAGGAATAATATACTATATAGAATATGGTACTATATTAAAAAAAAATAGGTCTTAATTTGAAGCAGGAAAGAATGATGATAAAGTTAAAATCGTGTTTTTTCTGATTTTTTAGATTTACGTCCCACCAAAAAAAGGAAGGGCTGTCTATTCTGTTGTTTTACTCTCATGTTTATTTGTTTAAAAAAAGAAAAGTGAATTGCTATTGATTTTTGTTTCAAGGACAGTCATAGATAGATGAAATTGAAATGTAATATTAATGTTCTTTCTCCTTTGCTAGAGCTAGATCTTGATATTTTTGCCGTAGATCAGCAATTTAAAAACTCTATTACTTTTAAATAATTTTTGCAGAATGATCGAACTCTATACCATTCCAAGAATTTAAATGGAACTTTCAAATTAATCTACGAAATGTAAGATTTGCATATTGCAAATATATATTCACTTAGAAACCATTTTTACATCAAACTAAACAACGGTTTACTAGTGACAATTATTGCTCAATAATATTTTTCAGAAGATAAAAGACACTGTCATAGGATAAAGTCAAGAAGTAAAAATGAGTCAGCAGCTGAATATATCTTTGCAGCTGTTATTTTTTTCAAAAAACAGAGAACTTCAAATTCCTTAATGTTTTCTTATAAATAACTCTCTTGATTTTAGTCTTGAGAAAGAAAAAGGTAGTTCATTAATTACAAAAGTCTAAGTCCATACATACATGATTAACATTTGATTCACAAAGGAGCTTTTAAATACATTGAACTTAGAGTTTTTAACATGAATTTTATTTCAATATACATAGTGCATATAAATATTATGGATAGTCTGAGTATAGCATAAATCTCTCGACACATTAGAAGATCTCTTGTAAAAGTTGACTTTTTAAAATAATTTAGCATAATTTATTAAGCTTTTCTAACTTTCATGTACATATTAATATTTAAGTGTAAAGTAAACAATATTTTGCTGCTGTAATTAGAAAATGGCTTTCTAATTAAAGAAACGATCTTTAAATGACTTTATTGCTCCGTTGCATTATGTTCTAAAAAATTATTTTAAATTTTCTACAGAAAAAAAATCATTTCCATAGTTACAGAAATTAACTAATGCAACGTGCTTCACAACGTGCCTAACATGAAGAAATATTTCTGAAATACGAACATATCGAGTAGAATCTCGTTGTTTATTACTTAAAACCTCATTTTACTTACTCACTTTTCTTTAGTAATTCGGATAAGTTCTTATCACAAAAGTGCACTTTGATACTTGAAAATACATATCTCTAAAAATGATGTAGCACTTTTATAAATTGAATCAAATTTTAAAGATGTTGTTTTGTATTGTTTCAAGAACGTTTTTTATCAAGAATTGTTTTACTTTGCTCATTATATAAATACCGGTTAAGTAGAATAAATTCATTTATTGACAGTATATTGGGATAAAAAAGTATAAAAATAAGAAACTATCATATGACATGACCTTTTTTTAGAAACATAATAAAAGATTCCAAGCACAATAATGCGTAGGTAGCTTTGGATACATTTATCTCAGTATAATTCGTCATCATTCGTTATAAATATTAACATGTTTCATTTCTTGTACTGCAAACAAAAAATAGAAAGGATCCAAACCAAAATTTATGTGGTATATATATATTAGCTGAAGATTTAGAAATTAGATCGATTCATGCTACATATTCAAAGATTGTAATCTATGGTTTTTGTGATAGTATTTATTTTGAAGCATGATGTAATTTATTGAATTTTTTAATCTTTTTGCATCTAATATATCAAAGAACTGTTATTTGTTGTCTTGTGCGACTGCATGTTTTGCATCTCTTGTTTCAAAGTAAACATTGTAGACCTTTTAATTTAAGTCTGAAAAAAAAAGCCAATTTATTGTTTATATCTAATATTCCATTAGTTTATTGTATTTTTCTTTTAGTTAATCATAAACAATCCTATGATTAGAATATTTGTTGCATAAAATATGAAAATACTCTTTTTTTCTTTTTAATTAAAAAAAAAATACTGACTTTATTGAAATATAAATTTTAAAATTAAACTTTTTCTCATTAAGCAAATGATGTATATATATAAGCATCTGTTTGTTGTCAATGAAAAGTTTTAGTTTTATTCAACTTAGTTATCTTTTAAATAAATAACTTTTCATCAAAAGGTTAGTTTTCTATTTTTCTCATTTATAGTCTTCGTCATTATCGTAATATCATTGATAAAATAAAATGTGGAAATTTACATTAGAATTACTATCTTATACAAGTTTTGTTTGTGTTCTCTATGTGATTAGTTATTCCAATCATAATTCTGATGGTTATCATCAAGTACAACATTTACGTCAATTATTTTTAAATCCTCAAAATGTTACACATAATTTTTCAAAAGTAAATATATACATATATATATATTATATCGAGATGTTTATTTTTTGTATTTTTTTTATTCTATAATTAAAGATTATAACAATTAATGGATATTGGAGATGGTTAAGAGAAAGTTTTGTAACAAATATTGTTATTGATAAATGGAATGGTAGAAATTCTACTGATAATTCTAATGAATTTCTTAGTGATGAAGTAACTTTAATAGTTGGATGGGTAACAATGAGACAATTACGAATTAAATCTGGTTAGTTTATTAATTTATATTTTATTGTTTATCTAAAATTTTTTTTTTATTAGATACTTGTCGAGTAAAATCCTCTATTCAAGGTTTGATACCACATTGTTATGATGATTATAGTGCATCAAATGAAGAAACTCGTTCATTTTTACCCGGATGGTCAATTAATGAAACAACACAAAATTATAGTTCATCAATAAATAAAGCATTTATTTATCAAACAAGTGAACAATTAAATACATATATTTATTTAGCAGAACATAATACATATAGAAGTGGTGGTTATGTATATGAATTTCATGATTCATTATCTCAAATTCAAGATGATCTTTCTCAACTTTATCAATTAGAATGGATTGATAAACAAACACGAGCTGTTATTATTCAAATGAATTTATATAATCCAAATATTCCACTATTTACATCAGCAACAATAATTATTGAAATATTACCAAGTAGTGGAGTTTTTCGTACAACATACTTTCAACCATTAGATTTTGATGGTAAATATTTTAATATTTATTTTTAAAAAAAAAATATTTAATTATTTATTAAAAATATTTAGTTTTTAAATCAATTTTTTCAATTGTATGTGTATTTATTTATTTTATATTTATAATTTATTTTATGATCATGGAAATTCGTAGATTAATTCGTTTAAAAAAATCATATTTTTATCAAGTATGGACATATATTGAATTAAGTATTATTATGTGTTCATGGACAAATGTTGGTATACATATATGGCGTACAAATGAAGCAAAACGTATAACACATTTATTTCATGATAAAAATAGTAATAATTATATAAATTTTCAATTACTTGCATATATAAATGATGTATTTTCATTTTTACTTGGTTTTTGTTGTTTTTTTGGTACATTAAAATTTTTACGTTTATGTCGATATAATCGACGTTTAGCACTTTTATCTAATACATTAAAACGTTCAGCTAAAGAATTAATATCATTTTCATTAATGTTTTCAATTATATTTCTGGCATTTCTTACATTATTTTATTTACAATTTGTTGCATTTATATTAGATTGTTCAAGTTTATTACGTACAGCACAAATGTTATTTGAAATGCTTTTATTAAAATTTGATGCAAGTGAAATTGAAAATGCTGCACCATTTTTAGGTCCATTTTATTTTACATTATTCATATTATTTGTAGTTTTTGTTTGTATCAATATGTTTGTATCAATAATTAATGATAATTTTCGAGTTGTTCGAGCTGATGTTCATAAAGTTGATCATGATGATCAAGATGTATTTATTCGTTTATTAAAAAAACTTCAACGATGGTTCGGTATGTTAAATCTTATTTTTTTTTTTATTTTATAAAACAATTAAATTTTCTTAGGAAATAATCAAGTAAATGTAGATACAGTAGAAAATGATGAAAAACAAAATGTAATTCAAGTTAATGAAATGGTTGATCCAATTAAACGTCTATCAAATAAATTAGATCTACTTATGAATTATGTTAATCGAGTATGTTTAGAAAACATGTTTATTAAAAAAAGTGATGATTCATTTTATTTAGCGTTATGGAAATGATGATAATGTTCAAGTAGCATGGAATGAAACAACTGTTGCAACACTTAAGTGGACAATAAAATGAATATATGATATCGTATTTTGTTCATTGAAAGATTTTACCTTTTGCTCATTTCTTGCTATTTTATGATATTTTTAAAAGAATTCAATATAGTGTATAGATATATGAGGATGATCAACTTGCTTGATTGCTTGTTTTGATAGAGTCCTATTGTAAGGATAAAACATGGTGTTGTTCGAGGCAATCCTGGATTATATAGGATCCTCTCATATATGGTCCGGACAATAGTAGGTTTTATCTTTACAATAGGACTGTATTAAAACGTGCAATCAGTCAAGTTGATCACTCTCATATATGTCTGTCAATCTATTTCAAGTAAATAAATATATATTGAAATAAAAGAAGATTAGTTTTCTTCGTTAAATAAAACAGTTTTTCGTGAAAATTTAAAATTTTTTTTCAGCGAATAAAATGAACAGATCTTGAAAATTTAGATATAAGATATAAAGTGATTATCTTGTATCAAGTTTTGTAGTTAACTCTCGAGTGCGAATATATCTGATGCGATTAAGATATACGAATGTGGTATTCTGCAGCCAAGTTCCTTGATTGATCAATTGTTTTATCGAGAACTGAATCTCGCAATCAGGTTTTTTTTAACGAGAGCTCTATTCAACGATCAACAATATGAACAGAATTGACCAGATGAAACTATCATGAAAATACATCTACTAAAATATAAGGAACATTTTGTGTAATTTCTACTTTGCTTTATTTAGTAGATCACAATGATCATGATAACATATAAATTGTCAAACTTGCAAATATAGATCAATATAGTTAAAATATGACTTAACAATACTTGTACTGAATATTTGCTAAATTTTATAATCAATTTTAACTGCTATCGATCGTAATATAGAAAAACGACCTTTTTAATATATTTTACATTAATTTTTTAAAATTCCTTCGTATTTATTTTTTACTCTGATTTATATTTTTATTTTTGGTTGAAAGAAAGATTAGGTTAATTGACAAAAAAAACTGTAAAATCTGACTTTTGAATCTTTCTTCAGCAATAAAGTAAAATAGTAAACAATTATTTGATTGTATTTCTATTTATTAATTTTTTAAATTGACTCTTGTATCATGAAGTTTCGTGAAGTATTTATTTGTGAATATAATTCTAAACAGATTTATTTTTGTTTGAAATCAAAATAAATATTATTACTGTTCAATTGAATTAATTATACTATTGACTACATTATTTATTTATTAATGAAGATTTATTTTCATTCGAATCTATTTCTTTTTTTACTTTTATACATCAAGCTATTTTCTCGTTCTACAAATGTACATATAAGTATCTGCATAAATGCAGAATTTTTTTTCTTTTGATGATATCTTTCTTTTTATTTGTCCATTGTCATTGTTTTATTTTGTGAACGTTGAATGTATGAAAGATGAAAGTAGATACAACAACGAAATTAGTTCTTAGAAGATAACACATTTTGTTGTCACAGTAAAGATATGGTTTTGGATGAAGTTATAAATATTCTATTTCTTATTTATCATCTCTCATCAATGCCTTGTTTACCTCCTTCTCATCCATATGTAAGGCGGATTTATACCATTGATAATAATCTTCATTAAGATAGAAAAGAAATAGTACATTTTTCTCTTTCTATATAGACGAAGAAAAGGAAATATAATATTTTATTTTTCGAAACAAACATAAAAATGTTGTTTCTTCAACATACAGTAAGTATATAATATCTTCTTAATGATGCCTATTTAAAATGTGATTGTATGAAATAGTTAATCTTGTTCATTATAATATTGATAAAATTTATGGGCACTTCTAAAGTGACAATTAAATCAACAACAATTCAATCAGTACGTACAACAACTGCTAGTGAACAACAAAAAATACAAAATAATTTGAAGGAAAATCAAAAACAATTAAAAATTGATCATGAAAAACTAGAAAAAGATAAACAAATACAAAAATCTATTAAAAGTATAGATGTTATTCGGCTTAATGTTGGCGGCGAAATAATGATGACGACTCGTAAAACTCTTATTGATTTTCCAAAATCAATTCTTTCAATAATGTTTAATGGCAATTGGGAACAGAAATTACCAAAAGATAAAAATGGAAATATTTTTTTAGATTTTAATCCAATTCTTTTTCGTCATTTACTTGATCAATTACAAATATTAGATAAAAATAATATAATTAACTTGTATCTTCCTTCTCAACCTTCACTTATTGAACCATTTAAAAAGATGCTTAAGAAATTAAATCTTAATCAACTTTCATCATTCGAAAATAATATTATTACATTTAATATTGGTGGTCAAATTATTACAAATCAACGTAAAACATTTCATCAAATATCTAATTCTACTTTGAAAAAGATTGTTTCATCATCGAAAATTACAAAATTTGATAATAAAAGTGATGTTTTTCTTGATTATGATCCAAAATTATTTCAACATTTGATTAAACGATTAAGAGAAAAATCATTTAAAAGCAGCTGTTATGTAGGAAATTCAACAGACGAAGAAAAAATATTTTTCAAAAAACTGATCCCTGATTTTAATATTTGTCGTAAGTGAAACACATTTCAGATTAGTAGAAATATCTTTATTCTTATTTTTGAGAGTCAGAGTGAAAGAAATCTATATGTCAATGCACACATTTTCATCAATTGGTATTAGTTGAAAGAATCGATAAATCGAACGAACTTTTGCAAGTCTTCTTGATAAGTTAATGTATGAGTATTAAAAAGTAGTAAACAATAGAACAGTTAGTAAGAATAAAAGATTCGTAAATCTTTTAATAATAACTGTTATAGTTGAGCTTTATCGTTTTTCGAGCCTGTTAATTTTTTAGGAATGTTTTTGTTTTTTTATGTAATTTTTGTCATTGAAATGGCATAGAAAGTGCCTAGATGTCAACAGCCATCAATCAATGATATGTAAGATAGTAAAGATAGATATCTATTTTTCTACAGACTTTGACTTGGCGTGTTAGTAACTTATATATGTATTGACGAACATTGCATCTAACTATTAGTGATTCTAATATCAGGCTACCGAGCTGCAGTTATCCTCGAACATTTTATATTCAAAAATTAATTTTATCATAAGTATGGGAAATATCCAATTTTAATATATTCTATGAAAGCAATGGGATAAACTAATCGCATGTAAAAGACACTAAAACGCTCTTCATATAAAGGGCGAATATACAGGCAAACATTTCAGAAATTTTCCGTTTTAACATTCTATATAAAAAAAAATGAATAAATATTTCTTTAAATCATGGTATAACAAGATTCAGGTGTAAGAAAAAGGCTTCTGTTAAAACGCAAATTTTCGGACATTTTAGACTTATTCACATTTTTTTTCTTCCAACCATACCAAAAGCTGCAAATCACTCATGTAATAAATTAATGTATAAGTGGTAATACAATACGACTAAAATGACTTGATATTCATTATTAATATAATGAGGTTAAGTTTAATTGCTATTGATATTTGGACGTTCATGATGAATTAGTTTGGTGGTTTCTATTGATGATGATTGCATAAAGACATTTGAAAAGGTAGGAAATTCTATTTTTATGGTGTTTTGTGAGAGTAAAATAAAATTTTTCATTTATTTATTGCATTACTACTATAAACTAACCATCTTTCTGCTTTAGTGAGGACGTGGAATTGAGATTCAAATTTTTCTTGTCTTAATTTCAATACATCAATGCATATGAAAAGAAAAAATCTCTATAGAATCAGTAATATCCGTCACTAATACATCTATATTTTACTTTTTCTATTATTATTTTGATACGTAATATTTCACAAGGTTATTCCAAATATGTTCTTAGAGAATTTTAGACTATTGATATCAAAGAAAATTTTTTTCCCAATTATAATTTTCAGTTATGATGCAATAGAAATCTTTTCTTTAGCCGAGAAATAATCGTTTTTGTTGCTATTGCCCAAATGAATGTGGCGTACATTGATGAAGCATGTTATAACGATATTTTTCTTTACAGTAATTAAGAATTCTCCCTATTCCTCGGAACAATATCAAACGGAGTAAGAAATAAAATTACAAAAATTTTTCTTTTTGCGGTCCTACTGTTTTCTAACAATTCAAACAAAATGAAAATTTCATTTACTCAATGATATGTTCTCTTTATTTTAGTACCCCTTCGTGCAAGTTTGACTGATATTCCTCCAAGTGCCACATGGAACAAGAATGGTCAGACAGTAGCAGGACAAAATCCAGCACTCTCTAATTCCTGTGGTTTATATGTGGATGACAATCAAACTGTTTACGTTGCTGATTATTATAATCATCGTATTATAGCATGGAAATCAGGAGAGACAAATGGACAAATAGTGGCGGGTGGGCATGGAGAAGGAAATGGTGCTCATCAATTGAATCGACCAACAGATGTGATTATTGATAAAGAGAAAGATAATCTTATTATTTGTGATAACATGAATAAAAGAGTAGTTCGATGGCCTCGACAAAATGGAAAAAGTGGCGAAATAATTATTTCAAATATCTTTTGCGTGGGTTTGACAATGGATGAAAATGGATTTCTCTACGTTACTAATGTTGTCACAGATGAAGTACGACGATATGGAATGGGTGAATCAAAAGGAATAATAGTGGCAGGTGGAAATGGACCAGGAAATCGTCTTAATCAACTTAAAACGCCTGTTTACATATTCGTTGATCGAGAACATTCAGTGTATGTGTCTGATTATTACAATCATCGTGTAATGAAATGGACAGAAGGAGCAAAAGAAGGTATTGTTGTTGCTGGTGGTCAAGGAGAAGGAAATAGTCTGACACAATTACATCATCCTCAAGGAGTTTTAGTTGATCAATTGGGTACTGTTTATGTAGCTGATGAAGGCAATAATCGAATTATACGTTGGTTTAAAGGAGCACAACAAGGAAATGTTATTGTTGGTGGAAATGGTAAAGGAACAAATGCAAATCAACTAAATGTGCCCATGGGAATGTCATTTGATCGATATGGTCATCTGTATGTTGTCGATAATAGTAATAAACGAGTACAACGATTTACAATTGAGATGCCCAGAAATTAATTTGATTAACTAATAAATAAACATTTTTTATATTGGCTATTGATTATTTTATTGATTCATTTTTAATTTCATTCGAAAGAAATAAAAGAATAAATACGAACTGATGTGTATAGAAAAGATGGACCAAAAATCCTGATTCAATTTTTACAATTCATTTTTCTATATTAAAACATATCTTTAAATCTTGAGGATGTCTAGGATAGAAAGATGCAACAAAAGACGCTCTACAAAACAGTCAATGACTAATCACCTCAAACTCATATAGTAAGAAAGGTATAAGCTTAAGAATATGCTTCACAAAAAATAAAAATTAACGGTGGATATAAAGTTCACGTGCATAATTTAAATTTTCTTACTGTATGAGGTGAGAGAAGTCATTCATAGGCAGTTTTGTAGAGTGTCTTTTACTGCATCTTTCTATCATAGAGACCAATTTTTAAACACATGTTTTAACATAGAAAAATTAATTATATAAATCGAGTCAGAACTTCTGAGCCACCCTTTATATAAATACGTTTGAATCAGCATTTGAAGATACTAAAGATTATCGTATATAACATAGTTCGTTGACAATCGGATATTAAACAAAAATACATATTCCGTAGATTTATACTAAAATACTATTAAATCTGTTTAGAAATGTCAATTATTTTTGGTTATGAATAGAAGACCTGTTTATTAAAAAATTACAGAGTACGTTTTTTTAAGAAAAAAATCTCAGTAGAATAAATGTACTTCATTTATTTATATTAAATAGTCTTTGACAACAAAGAGAAAGAAATATTAATTGATGAACGTGACCGCATTATCATCTTACTGTAGAATAAATATTATTAATGTATTATGTTTCTTATCAATGGTTCACTTTACATATATTGTGCGCTTTAATTAGTATATGCTTCTTATATTTAAGCAAAACGAGAAAAATCGTATATTTAAATCTCGAGTTTATTCTTCTACAATTTTTGTTATCAGTATAAAAAAAATTATGTTTTGTATACATTTTAGTTTATTTGCATTCGTTTTTAAAAATACTCATTTTTACATTTTTTTTTGCTTTTCATGACGATTATATTTACCTATTTTGATTTCAAACAACATGAATAATAAATAATTGAAATAATTTCAGAATATATGACATTTTTAATGCTTGGGACTGATTGTGACCAACTTTCAGTTATGGTCACGGTCATCATCACGAGTTTTTAAAAAGGCTAGTCACAATCATGCCGGTCTTTAATTTTAAGCAAGGTAAGGTTTTGGTTGAGTTCATGAATTAGCATTTGTATTTCCTGCTGTAATTCTATAATCTCTTAGGACTTCCATATGAACATCTGTATAAATATAAAATGAAAGAATATTTTATTTAGACATTATATTACTTGTTCTTTAACTAATTTATTTGACATGATGTATAAAACTAAATTAAATGCAATAAGTTTGATAGCATTTGTATCATCAACGAAATCTTATATTGTCTAGTTCTTCTGATTAGAAAAACATTGCCCAAGTTCTCTAGAAAAAAAAATTAATAATCGAAGTAGGAGGAAAAGTAGAAATTGACTTTTGCCTTGGATTTTGCACTCTCATATACTTTTGGTCAAGTTTCATATATAATATTAGTAATTAAGAACTAATTAATTAAAACAGACATTGGATTTCGATTCCTCAACCTCAAACATTTTCGGTCAAATTGTATAAGAAAAATTTTTTCGCAAAAAAGCCATCCTTTGTGTTAAAAAAATCAATCTCAAAATAAACTAACCTCAGATTCGGATTCTCCCGCGTGAGGTGCGTATATGTCAAATTTTTTCTCAGAACTACTAGTGAGTTTTCATTGGTTTAGTGCATACTAAATTTTGATTGACTTGGACAGAGAGACAGACAAACTTTGCATTTTAATCTTCGTATTTGAATCCCATATAATTCTTTCTTTCAGCAGTATTCAACTTGTTACTGATGATCGATTAAGTGATTTTAATTTGAAAACATACTTTTTTATGCATCTTGAAGAGTCATATCGAACCATCAAGATCTAAGAGAAAGATATCTGATAAAATGTTCAATTATGGTTCTATTACACACAGGTGATAGCTTTATTGACTCGAATATGACTAATCATTCTAACAAACAATAGAAATCGTTCTATTGTTCCTAACTGTTTAAGATCTATTTCTTATATCTTGCTTAAAAAAATGTTCGACTAGAATAGTGATTAAAAAAAAGCAATATATTATCAACATGAATTTATTCGAATAAAGATAAAGAGAAAAAACAAAACGAAAACAGAGATTCTTAAAATGAAACAAAAGAAAAAAACAAGACAAAGTCACAACACATTTAAAATTCAACGAATATTTCATTTTTTTAGTTACAAATTCTTCTTTATATTCTCATTCTATCTTTTTTTTTATAGCACCAAAAAAATTCGTTTTTTAAAGAAAATATATGCCATAATTATCCAAAAAACACAACCCCATAAAGCCATAGCAAGATGTGCTGCATGTGTATTAACAACAACCCATTGTACAGGAAAATAAGTGGCAAAAACAAGATGTGTTATATAAATAAGTATTGAATTTGTTCCTGGATATTGAAATGGTGTTGCATTCCACCATTTAAGCATATCAATAAGAATATACATTAAAGCAAATCCAGCAAATGCTAAACCAGCTAAAGAAAAAATTAATAAATATTAGATTATGTATTAAGACTCAATAATAAAAAAATAAATAATATTTTTACCAGTAAAAAATGTAAACGATAATGTCCAAAGATTTTTATTCAATGGCATTGGTCCGCCATGAAGTGTACCTGCAGTTAAACCAACACCTATAGCTGTATTAACAATACTCCATATAAAAAGACGAACAAGACGCTCAACATCTGTTTGATACATAACTAAAATAAATTCAAATTTTAACTAAAAAAAGAAGTTTTTGCAAATTTCATACATACCGAGAATTCGCCCAGCTTGAATACCTAAATAAGCTAGAAACATTGTTGGAATAGCACCAAGTAAATTCTCTGGATCAAATGGTGGTTTACATCCTTAAAAAAAATATCTTTTATTTATATTCTCATTAAACCAAATATTAAAATTTTATTTCTACCATAAACAGTTTGACATGTTGGATATTGATAAAGATGTTTATTAGTAAATATAATTCGATCAATATAACCAGTTATTCCACCTGTACAATGTTCATATTTACCATTTTCATGTAATCCACCTTAATAGTATAATTTAAATTTTTTTTTATAATAAACTATATTTTAATATCCTTACCAGGACCTAAATATCCAGCTGGACAATTTTCAAATGGTACTAAATAAATAATAAGTATCCAAATAGTAACTAAACCAATATTAATTAACCATTGAAGAGGAAAATTTGTTATATCACGAAAAAGTATTGTTATACGTTTCATTGTATCTTTTTTAACGGTTACTGTTGTTGTTACTGATGATGTATTCGTATTATTTACTACTAAATATTGTTTTGATCGTGTACAAAGTACTTCAATTGTTGCAATAACACCATAAACAATAGCAAAACGTTGTAAAACACCAAGAATACGTACATTATTAAGATTAGCTTTAAAACGTGTACCAAGAATAAAACCAATTAACTAAATAAATAGTTTATTTTAAATAGTTGAATTTTTTTTTTGTCATTAAAAACAAACTTACAAATAATTTTATTGTACGAATTGCTATTTTTTTAAGTAATACTCCTTTTGAAACACCTTTATCAACAGCATTTTTTAATGATATTACTAATGATGTTCCTAACATCCAAACAAAAAATGGAAATACAATATCAGCAAATGTTATGCCATGCCATGTTGCATGTTCAAATTGTGCATAACCACCACCACCATAATTAATAAATATCATTGCTATTAAAGCTAAAAAAAAAGATTACATATAACATAAGAAAAAAATTTTTTTTTTTTCATTTTTATTCTTTTACCAAAACCACGAAATGCAT
>JAJEKB010018819.1:0-29215 GCA_022393335.1 Macrotrachela quadricornifera
TATATATATATATATATATGGGTTTAAAAAAATTCAAATATGACAAAAAAAAATCTACCAGCATTTCCTTGATTTGCACCACCTTTAACTACAATTGTTTGTTTTCCATTAGCATCCGTAACTATTTCAAATTGAACATCAAGTAAATCAGTAAGACCTTTACGTGCAGCAGCACCTTTCTTTAATCGTAATACTTCAAGACCTGTATTAGGATCAATAACACGTTCAAAATCATCAACATTTAATTGACTTTCAATAATATCTACATGATCTATAAATAAATATTTATTATGAAGTATTAAAATAAAATAATTATTTTTTATTATTACCGTCATCTCGTTCAATAATAGTTCGTTTAATTATTTTTTGTTTGCCTGTTACAATATCAACAGTAATTTCAAATTTTGTATTCGATCCATAACTTAAATCAGATAATGGAGTTTTAAGAACAATTCTTGATTGACCAGTAACAGGATCAATAACAATTTCAAATTCTGCATTACTTAATTCTTCAAGACCTTTAGCTTTAAGTACATCAGCTTTCATTCGTAAAATTTCTCGACCAGTTATTGGATCAATAACACGTTCAAAATCATTTAAATCAATATCATTTTCTGTTATTGTAACAATAGCTTTAAAAGAATACATATATATATATATATATATATATATATATATATACACAATTGAATATTCTGACTTAATTTTTATTTTAATTAAACTTACGTTCATTTGCTGTATCATCATCATCTTCATCATCAACAATCATTCGAATTGTTTGTTTTCCAGTTTTTTCATCTGTTATTATTTCTATTCGACCATTATTCATTTGATTTGATCCATCATTTTTTATACGTATTGTTGTTTGACCAGTAAGTGGATCCGTAACAACTTCAAAATTAGTTTGTGCTAAACTAGTTAAACCTTTTCGTACTGCAACATCATGTTTTAATCTTAATACACTTTCACCTGTTTTTTCATCTATAACTAATTCAAAATCATCAATTGTTATGTCTGATTGAATAATAGGTGCTAAAAAATATATAAATCATTTTTTTATTATAAAATAATTCAAACGAATAATTTTTTACGTGTTTTTAAAACTTCTTTTCGTAATACTAATATTTGTTTTCCAGTATCCGGATCAAGAAAAATTTCAACTAAAATATACATAGCAACATAAATTTATTATTTATTATTTTTTTCTTTAAAATATAAACCAGCAATAATATTTAATGAACTATTCAATAAATAATGATTGTAAAACAGCTAAAAAACGTCTTTTAAAAGATCTTATTCAAATACAAACATTAACTTTTCAAGATGGTGTTACAGCAGTACCAATAAATGAATCAAATCTATTTGAATGGCAAGCAATTTTAACAGGACCTGATAATACACCTTATGAAGATGGTCTCTATGAATTACATATTTCAATACCATGTAATTATCCTGTTAAACCTCCAAAAATTCGCTTTAAAACAGATATATTTCATCCAAATATTTATAAAAATGGTGATATATGTATTGATATATTACAAGATCAATGGAGTGAAGTAATGACAATTGAAAAAATTTTAATTTCAATACGTAGTTTATTAAATGAACCAAATGTAAATAGTCCAGCTAATATTGAAGCTGCTTTATTATATAAAGAACATCGAAATGAATTTAATCAACGTATAAGATTAGATATTGATAAACAATTAAATAAAAATTTATATTTACCTTGAAAATTACTATCATTTGGTAATGATTTTATTTGTACAAAACGTTCTCCAGTTTGTTTATTTTTAATAATATCAAAATTAACATTAATTAAATCCATAAAACCTTTTTGTTGAGCAACATCTTTTTTAAATCTATAAACATATACACCAGTTTCGTCATCGCGTATTCGTTCAAAATCATCCGGAGAAATTTCTTCAGAAATAATTATTGCTTTTAAAAGAAATAAAAATTTTAATTTTTTCAAAAAATAAATATATATATATATACTTTTTGTTTTTTTCTTTGATTTTTTTCCTTTTATTTTATTTTTTTTAGTGCGATATCCACTTTTTATACGAATATATTCATCACCTGTTTGAGGATCGATATATATTTCAAATGCTTCTATTGGATAATCCATAAGTGCTAGAAGAATTTCATCAGTTATTATCAAATTTTCTAAATTTCCTTTTTTTACTAAATAGAAAATAAAAATAAAATCTAATAAATAAATATTGTTTATTATTTTTATTTCTTACAAACATGTTGAAGTGTATCACGAAGAATTTCTCGATATTCATCATCCGATACAGTTGCAAGTCTTTGATCAAGAAGATTCTTTAAATTACGTAAATTTTCAATAATTGCCCACTGAAAGAAAAAAATAAGAAATTTATTGTTATAAAATTCAAAAAAGAACATTTAAGCTTTTTCCAATTTGTTGTCCACTAAGTAATAACTAGGAATAGTACAGTTCAGAGTATGCTCATGGACTAGCTTTGAAGAACAAAAATGCTCGGAGGTAATACAGGTTAAAGATATCTATTTGCAGAATCAGATATCTTCTCTGCTGACTCGTATTTCCTATAGAAAATTTCTGGCTACGTGGTTATTCCACATTAACTCCTTATGCCGACAGATAGTACATCATTTTTAAAAGGTATTATTCATACATAAACGTCACTCAAAATCAGTCAATAATTTAGATAATACATTATAAAGAACCAATTCTTTTGTTACATGCATACTATAATGCATAATGTAGATTTGACCTTTTTTCAGTAAATTATTACAATCTAAATCTGATGTCTGTTCCATAGTTAGATATTATCAGTTACTATATATAATATAAATGAGTCTTGCTCTTCAATACATTGATGTTCAAATCGAAAAATCTAGATGTGGTTGTTATTCTAACCAGAAGGATAAATATACCTGTGCATCTTCAGCAAGATGATATCCTGAATCTGAACGTTTTAAAATAATTTTAGCTAATGCTTGTGCATGGCTTGCAAGTGCTGTAAGAAATTCTTTATCCTGTAAATCGACTTTGCTTACTAAAAAAATAAATCAGTAGAAAAAAGAAACTATTTGTTTTTATATATTAAATAATATACATCTTCGTTGTTTAAATAAATCAAAAAGACTTTTAACTTGTTTTATATAATTTGGATCAGCACCACTTTTAACTAAATCATTTATCCACATATCATAAACCCAAATTGTAAAACTTAATGATGCATCTATATCACCAGCATGAACATTAATAGCTTAAAATAAGACAATCTTAAATAAAATTCAAATAAAAATTCTTTATTATTTCTACTTCTTCGAATCATTGTTTCCGTATCGCCTAATTGATCTAAATAAATTTTTAATTTAATAATTAATAAAAAAGAAAATCTTTTTTTTCTAAATAATGTACGTTTATATCCATGTGCACCGGATGGTCGATAATCTGGCCGAAATAAATAAGGACGTTTAACTATTGGTGGTGTTGGTGGTCGTTGATATGTCCAAGATGTAAATGCAAAAAGTGGTGATTCTATATAAATAAATACGATTTAAAATAAATAATAAAATAAAATGTATATACGTGATTCAACAATTGATCGATTTTTACTATTAGAATGAGGTATTGTACGTTGTTGTGATTGTTGTTGAATTGCTTCACTATGCATAGATAAAGTTGATTGAAGGATAGCTAAAAAAAATAAATAAATAATTAATTTTATAAATATTAATTTATATTTAAATAATTAACCATGATCATGTACTTCTTGAGTAACTCGTTTTTGTTGATGATCTAAAATAAATAATTAGATTTTTTTTTAGTATTGAAATAATTTAATTCTATCTGTACACAATTACGTTTTCGTCCAGTAAATGCTGAAAGTCCAATAGGTGGTGGAGGAGGAATTAATGTATAAGGTTGAGGTGGTGGTCGACGTTTTTCTTTAGGAACTTTATAACTCCATGATTGAAAATCAATTTGAGGATTAATATCACCATCCATTAAATTTAAAGCTAAGAAATAATTTATAATTAATTAAATTTTTAAAAGAAAATATATATAATATTACTTCGTCGAATGACTGTTTCATCTGGTAATCGTTCACGTTTTGTACCAAGAACCATTGGTACACAAGGTGCAATATTTACTGGTTGTTCTTCATGACTTTCTATTACCATAGAAGCTGTTGATGGTTGATGAGCAAATGGTTCATGTCTTGACAAATAATATTCATAATCAGCTAATATTTTAAATAAATATTTAAATAAATCTTAATTTTTGTATTATATAAACTTACAATCTGGATGTTCAGTTGGTCCACTAACATTTAAAATTTGTCCATCAGGTGCAATTAATAATGCACCTGGAGGAACTATTGATGAAGATTTTGATTTTGTTGTTGCATGAGATCGATGTGTATAGGCAGATCGTTGTATATGAATTTCTATGAAAAAAAAAATAATTATAATTTTTTTTATTATAATAGAAAAATAATTGAACAAACCAGATGGTAATATTGGATTTTCTGTTAAATTTAATTCTGATGTATGAATATGTTGATCTAGATATGAAGAAAAAACGAACATATAAATTTTAGAAAAATATTAATTCTTTTTTTTTTACCTTGTTCATCATCTGTTTTTGTTCTAAGTGAAGGTGATGTATTATGAATTAATGTTTCTTCTGCTGCATCAATAGTTGTTGTTGATGTACTCTCATTATCATCATCATCATTTTCTTCTATTGATGAATCAATAGCTAAAAGTCTTTCTGCTTCTTCTATTTAAAAGAAAAATATGTATTAAATAATAAATAATTGAATTTATTTTGTTTTTTTTTCTTCATTTTACCATGAACACTTAATGGTGATGTAACACAACGATCTGTTGCAAATGTTTGTCCTGTTCCAAGTCTTGATGGATGTCGTTTTGAACTTTTGGATGAACGTCGACGATAGAATAAATTTAGGAAAGCTTTCTCTTTCTCATCTTTTAATTTGTCCCGTTGAAATTCATTGGATGATACAAAACGATGCAAATATGTATTATCCTCATTTTTATGTGTTATTTTATGTTGATTTGTATCAATACCATGAGTTTTTCGTGATTTTACAGGTAATTTTGATGATTGATGTTGTTGTTGATTTCGTATTGTTGATAAATCTTGATGTGATGAAACTGATATTGGTCCTAACATACGAGATGCACGAAAGTCTATAAATGAAAATTTGTTTTTTTTTATTTAAATAAATAAAATTTTTTGTTTTAGATACTTTTTGTATGAATTAGATCACTAGTTGTTTGAGTATATTCATTATTAAATTCATTATTCATTTTTTCACCATATTGTTGTTCAATTTCATTTGTTTGATGTTTTGATTTTGTTGGTAAAACTAAATCAAATCATAAAAATAAGATAATAAATTCAAATTTATATAAAATATTTTATTTTATTTTTTAACCATTCGATTGTATTGGTTTTGTTCGAGCCCATCTACTTCCTTGCATTTTTCCAAACATATAATGTTGTTGTGATGATGATTCATTTGAAGTTTGATGAGATTTAACAGTCTAAAAGATATCGATTATCTTATATCCGAATATTTAAATATGTTTCATTACTTGATGATGTTCACTAACTGTATCTGATGCTAAAAGTGGAATAGAACTTTCTTCTGTAAGAAGTGGAATATCTATTGATGAAAGACTATTATTTATTTCAGAATCTCGTACACGATTAAGTGCATCTTCAAATATTTCCTATATAAATAAAATAGATTTTATAATAATAGAAAAAAAAATATTTCAAATTTACAATATTTTGTCGTTCAGATATATTATGTAATGCAGTTTGTATAAGTAAATCGGCAAGAACTTTTTCTTTTTCAGATTGTTCTAATGTTTCATAAGATAAATGACTTCCTTTTGAATCAATAATCTATATTAAGAAAAATTATTAAAGAAATTTTTCTTTGTATTTATTCGTATATACTTGTAATATATCTCGTCGATCAAAATCTGATTCTTCTGCATGTTCATTGTCTAGACAGAAGAAATAATAATGAAAAAATAGAAAAAAAATGAATCAAACCATCAAAAGGTGTAGTATTATCTATTTGAAAAAATCGATAAGCATCTGATAAAAGTGATGCAGAATGTTGAAGAATATCTGGATTTCTATAAACCTAATCAAAAAAGATTATTTTAAAATAATTTTTTCTATATACAAACAGGTGGAATAAGAGATATTTCATCACTAAGAATATGTGTTTTCATCATTGAATAACGTTGATTACGTGAACTTGGATAATCGAAATCAAGAATAGCTAAAATTTTAAGAAAAAAAGACATATATATATACATATTTACATAAAAAGAATTTCTTACATTCAAGGTCTCTTTTTTTATCTTCACTACTTGCAATCATATATCGTCGTTTAAGTACAACATTTGGATTGATACCAGCATATTTTGATGGAAATGGACGTTTTTTTGATGATACTTTCATATATATAAAAGTTCCATCTTCATCAACAATACCATCAGTAAATTGATTCTAAAAATTTCTCAATAAATTTAATTTAATTATTTTTATATATAAGAAAAAATTAGAATTATACTTCTGGACTTCCTCCATAAGCTAAAATACTTCGTTTTAATTCTCCATATTTAAGTGGTGGTGGACTTATTAAAGATGGTGAATTAATATCATGATGAATAAATCTTTTATTTCGATGAGCTCTTGATCTTGAATTTTTCATGAGACTAGTTTCAGCAAATAGAACAAGAGGACCACGCCTATTAAAAAAACACCAATCAATTATTTACATATATGTATATAAATAAATGAAGATTTTTTCTTTACTTTGTCGAATATGTTTTTGGTACATGAGGAAATTGATTATTTCCTGGAGTAGGAACAAGTGATTTTTCCTAATATATATTTAAAATAAAATAAAAAAAATTGATTAAGTTTTTTTTTTTATAATAAAAGTGCATACAGATTGATCGGCAAAGATTTCTAAACGGGAACCACTTTCAGATAGTTCAACATGACCACGACTTAATTTCGATAGATGAAGCACTTTTGCCATGTTTTATTTCTCGTTTAATAGCTAATAGTCGTCTTTTAAATAGAATCAATTTATCATAATAAAAAAGAAGTTCATTTTTTTCCCTTTTTTTTTCTCTCGTCTTTTCTTTACTTGATTTTTTTAACAATGGAATATACAATTTTTTTTTTCAAGACATGTTTCTGTGCAACAAATAGCATTAGCTATAAGCAACATTTAGTAGAAAAAAATTAAGTAAACAATTATACTCATTGAATGTTGTTGTTGTTGATGAAATAAATCTAATCAAAAAGAGAATATTTTCTCGCTTTTTTTGTTTTAAATAAAGTAACAAAATTTGACATATAAACATGCGACAATGATTTAATGAAATATGTTAACATTTTTGAAGATGTTTTGCTAGAAAAATCATATTTGCAAATAACAAAATGTTTGAAATAGCAGTACAAATTATTTTTGATTAATTATCTCTCAAATATTCTTTCTGTATAAAAAAATATATTTTTATTTTTATTAAACTATCTTATGAACACTTATTATATTAAAATAAAAATAAAAAAAAGGAAAATTATTAATAAATAATACCAGTACTAATAATAATTATAACAATCACTATTACTCCAACAGTGGTTACTATAGATATCCAATGTCGTTTAAACCATAATTGTTGTTCTGAATAATTATTATATATTCGTGTAGGTGTAAATAATTCCATACTAGTTTTTGAATGAATCATTTTATGATTATTATAATCATCTTGTTGTACCATTATTTCTGATGGAGATAATGTTGATACAATAAAAGTAGCTGATGATGTTGAAAAACATAGTTGATGTTGTTCGGGTTCACCACTTGCTAAGTTTGATCGAAAATAATTCTCTGTTTCATAATCAAAATTAACTGTAGATTGTAAATATTTATCTTTATTATCAATAGAATCAAGCATAGTTTTATTAGAAATTATTGAAAACCAAGGTTGATGAAGACAATCACCTCGAGCTCCTGAATTTATATATTGAATATCCGATATTGGTGTAATAATATTTGTTCTCTGTAATTTATTATTATCTGTTGACATTTTAATAATTTAGTTTTAGATAATTAAATTATTCATGAAATAGAAACTTATAAAAATAAATGATGATTTTACGAATTATGCCAAGTAAATGTAGGAATTAACATTAACAATAACAAACTGAAGGATCATAAATTTTAAAATAAGAATGAGAACATTCAAAGCGCCAATATAAGAAAAAAACTTTTTTTCTTCACATTTTCTGAAATTGAATTTTCCCATTAAAAATTTCAAAAAAGAGAAATAATTCCTATGATTAATTATAAAGTCTTTCAAATTTTCCAAATCGATCGAAAATAAGGATTGTTAAGACATTCAATCAAGATGATATATTAGAATACAAGTGCGCATAGATAAGTAAGAGTTAAAAGAACAGAAAAAAAAAGAAGATAGACATAAGCAGAAATCTACGTTATGAAAAGAAAAATAAAATCGAATAATGACGAAAAAAAACGTGTCTGTGGGAACTTAAGTGTGTGTGTTCTCACTGATCTCTCTGTACAGCCAAACACCGGGAAGTACACTCTTGCCCGTTTTTTTAAAATGAATGAAATAAAGAAGATAGATAGACAGACAGATAGACTGACGAACATCACACCAAAAGAAGAAGCAACAAGAAAAAAAAAAGAAAATGATTAAATAAAAAAAACCAAAAAAGAAAAAAAGACACTGTTCTAAATATTGAATGAAAGTAAATGAGTGAGGAATTAACCTAATATGATTTGGATGAAATTTTGTTTTTATTATGTTAAACTACGAATAAATTTTTAATATTGATCGTCTAATTTTTTTTGAAAGCATCTTCGCCTGCATATGTAGCATTATTACCAAGTTCCTCTTCAATACGTAATAATTGATTATATTTGGCTAAACGTTCTGAACGACATGGTGCACCAGTTTTGATCTATTTATTTAAAATTATAATTAAATAAATTGAAAAAAAATAAACTTTTCTTTTTAAAAACCTGTCCAGTGCCTAAGCCAACAACAAGATCAGCAATAAAGGTATCTTCAGTTTCACCACTTCGATGGCTAACCATAACACCCCAGCCGGCACCACGGGCCATGGTGCATCTAAAGAAAAATATATAAATGTACTTAGAAATAAATTATTATTTAAGATTTATTACGCCGCAATGGCTTCAGAAACCGAACCAATTTGATTAACTTTGAGTAGAAGACAATCACATGCATTCTTTTCAATAGCTAATTGAATTCGTTTTACATTTGTTACTGTAAGATCATCACTTAAAAAAATAATAGAAAAAAAATATTTAGAAATTTTTTATAAAAAAAAATTCTTTACCCAACAAGTTGTACACCACGACCTTTAACAGAAGTAAGAAGCGTATGAAAACCATTCCAATCATCTTGTTCAAAACCATCTTCAATTGATATTATTGGATATTTTTCAATTTGTTTAAGATAATATGAAACCATTTGTTCACTTGTTAACTAGAAAGAATAAAAATTTTTTCTTCTCTGTTCTTATTATTTAATTTTATTTACATAATTTGGTCGACCTTTTTCTTTATTATTTAAATCATATTTTTTTTCTTGTTCATCATAAAATTCACTTGCTGCTACATCCATACCAATTTTTATTTTACCTGCATAACCTGCTTTATCAATAGCTTTAACAAGAATATCAAGTGCTAAAATAATTTATAAATAATAAAATTTTTCTTTTTATTTTTGTGTGTTTTACCTTTTTCAGCATTTTCAATATTCGGTGCAAAACCACCTTCATCACCAACATTAGTTGCATCAAGACCATATTCAGCTTTTATTCTAAAAAAAAAAGAATTTTTTTTTATCTAATAAAAATATTAAATATATAATATACAAATTTTTTAAATGATGATAAACTTCTGAACCCATACGCATAGCATCTTTAAATGTTTTAGCTCCAGTTGGTAAAAGCATAAATTCTTGCATAGCAAGTTTATTACCAGCATGACTACCACCATTAATAACCTAAGATATTAAACTATATATAGAATTTAATATAAATTTAATATAATATTACATTAAAAGCTGGTACTGGTAAACGAATATTTGAATTTGAAAGTTTCGCAATATATTGATATAAAGGTAAATTACTATGTGCTGCCCTAGAGACAATAAAAAAAAAAAGAAAAGATGATATTTAATATTGAATTATTAATCTATAGAAATAAATTCACCCAGCTTTACAAACAGCAATTGAAATACCAAGAATAGCATTGGCACCATATTTTTCTATATAATCAATATGGTTATATAATCAAATAAATCAAAAGATATTACTTTTGCTATCTGTTCCATCTTCATGAATCATAAAATCATCAATATCTTTTTGTTGAGTTACATCAAAACCTTTCTACAAATACAAAAAAAAAAAAAATAATAATAATAATAAAAATATAATTTATTAAAATTAAAAAAAAAATTAAATACGAACTTCAATAACTAATTTTCCCAATTTTTCAGCATTAGCTACAGCTTTTTCAACACCTACATTAATTATAATTAATTATACAAAAAAATATTTTCTCAATTAAATTCTTTTACCTTTGCCATGATGTACATTTTTATCTCCATCACGTAATTCAAGAGCTTCGTGAATACCAGTAGAAGCACCAGATGGAACACCAGCACGAAAAAGGCCTACACAAATAATAATAATAATAATATACAAATTTTTAATTATAAAATATATTTATTCATATTTGTTAAGGATTAAATAACAAATAATTTATCTAAAGGGGATGTTTAGTTCATAATAGCTTTTAGTCATTTCCGAGAGAAGAAATAAGTATATAAGATATGTAACTAAGTTTGTTACACATTTTCTATTTATCTTCAAGGTCATTTTGAAATACTCAAATTTTATTTATTTTTTCTTAAATATAAAACTATTATTTTTCTTTATAATGAATATAAAATTTTATTTTTTTATTCAAACAATATTTTATGTTAAACTAATATTTTTGGATATAATACCATAAAAGAATAAATAATTATTTTGACACTGATATGAAATGTTTAGTAATAAAGATTAAGGTTTTGTTTTGACAAATATAGATTTTTAAACTTTATAGGAAAGTAAAAAAAATTCTTCTTTTCTTTTTCTTGTTTTTTTTTAGAGAATAAAAAAAGCATTTTTCTTTTATACCTTTGCTTGTCCAAAGATCGACTTCAACAGTTGGATTACCACGACTGTCGTAAATATAACGACTAACAATCTTGAGAATTTTATCACTCATTATTTTTCTTTTTTGGTTTGTACGGTGGTTGACGATCTAGAAGGATTTTTAAATAAAAAATTAAATATCTTTTTGTGGTTTATTATTAAGAATAAATTTAAGAAATAATTTAATTATTCATTTAATTATGAAGAACTTACTCGATTTTAACGTCGTAATATTGGTCAATTGATTAATGGCCAATTGGCCTGGGCACTAAGGCCCTTTCTCGTTCTTCTGTTTTTCTTTTCTCCTCCTCCTCCTCTCCTTTTTTAACCAAACACCGACGAGAATCGAATGCCAACAGACAAGCAGTAGCAAAAATATTTTCTCTTTCTCCTTCCCATTCTTTCTCTCTCGTCTTTTTTTTTTTTTTTCTATCTCTTTTCGTCCTAAGCGACAGCCAAAAAACCTCTCTAAAGAATAAGTCGTCGCGTCGACAACATCCAGACAAACACATGCGCCTATGTTATTTGACAATTGACCTTGTGTTATAAGTATAAGAACGCAAGAACAAGAGAAAAACGTCTGGGGGTTTATTGTGCAACCGACAACGACGACGAAGACGGGATTTACAAGGCAATATGTAGGAAAAAGAAAAAAAAAAGAGAAAAGCAAGAAAAAAAACAAGAGGTAGATTCTGTTTCTCTCTCTTTCATTCCAAGGCCGGACAAACTTACATAGGCTATTGAGAACAACGGCATTGACAAGTTCAATGTAGGAAACTATGCGATGGAAAAAAAAGGAATTGATTTGCTTACGTGACATGTATATTTGATATAAATAGACGGATATATAGGAACAGATAAAATGATTCTTTGATTTTGTTACGTCATCTTTATAATATCAAAAAAGAAAAAAAAAAAAAGAAAGACCCGAAAAGACCGACTAGCTCGTTAGATACGTGTATAATATGCTCTTAATGTCGGACACACCATTGAATAAATGACCTCAAGTACAACGATGAATAATTCAATCTGATAGGAGACGAAAAATCGAATTACATTCGTTTATGAATGACTGAAAAGAATGATATGGAACAATAATACACTGACGATAAAAAGTTGAGCTTTTATTTCAAAATCTTCGAAAGTATATTCGATTAAAAATTAGATAATAGTATAGTTCTCTAATACCAAAAAAAATAAATAAAATATCAAATCAACATAGAATCATATTTTTTTTTATTCTATACTATGCAATAATATCTGTTCTAAAACTACGTCATCCAATTTTTTTCTTATTCTTCTCGAAATCAACAATTTTGGACATATTTTATTTTTTGTACCTACATTACATATTCATTCAGTCGTATAATAAAAATAGAAAACAAATCATAATATAAAGTACTCTTTATTCGATGCACGAAAGAAATATATTTATTTACATCCTACCGACACCCTCTATCGCTGTTGTTGTTTTCTCTTGTTTATGGATATATATAGTATGTACCACAAGTTGCAAGTATGTTAGTGGCTCAGATTTCTTCTTGTTCTGCTTCTTTTTCTACAACTAATTGTGAATAACAAAGTGGAACGATGAAGAAAATAATGCAATTTAAGATAGTAAATAAATAAATTTAATCACTATGGCACTTGTTATTTAAGCGCCAAACTAAGAAAATGAAATCGCCATATATAATCATAGTTCACTATTAAACAGATATTGATATGATAAGAAAGAAACCAATGATAAAAATCGAAGATACCTTTACAAAAATTGTATTTATAATATTAGCTAATTAAAATTTTTTTTAAAGATGTACATTATAAATAGAATTTGTAGTTTTGATTGTGAATCATTTTCTTATGTACTGATATACTCGATGAAAAATTTATATTTTGTCATATTATGGAACTTGTTTTACGAGCTAAAAATATGTTGCATATTAATTTATTAAAAAAACGTAACATTACTAATCAATTTTATGAGAGAAGTACCGCATTTGATTCCAAATTTTTAATTCTATTTTTTAGTCATAAGTAAATTTCAGTGAAACTAACAAGAGCCTTAAAGGATATGTGTTTACAGTGCATTATTGATAAGCTATAAACATTTCGATGCTAACAATGAATTGAGTAGCAATTTTGTTTTTGACTGATTGTCTGACTAATAAATCTTGTGCTCTCGAAAGTTCTAATTTAATCATTCAAATTATATATCATATCACATTGTCATAATCAACACAATAAACAGTAAAATTTCTTCAAAATTTGTATGATAATTAGAAAGTAGAGAATTGATCATGGTGACATACAAATACTGGATAAATTCGAATTCTTTTGAATAGCTCTTTGAGCTGTAATATTTTTCTGTCAAAACTCCATTAGTTAATAAGAGAACGATAACAACAGTAGTATTTGTACCAAGAGAAACAAAAGAACAAAAGTTTGCTATTTTATTGTCATGCATTAATATAGTTTTTTGTATACATTTCGTCATGAAATATATTATGTTGTAAATATTATCTTATCTAAATGCATATATTCTTACAATAATATGACGAAAACAAAAAATAGTCCGATTTGTATATAAGCAATCGGCGGAAACTTCTATCTGTTGCATCAAGACTATGAGTAGACTCTGAAAAAAAAGTTTATCGAACAATTCAGTTTAATCATCATGTGAATCTCTTATCCGGTAATCAACAAAAACATATTTTTTGCAACATAAGAATAGCCATAACAAATAGAGAATAAGCAAAGAATATCTTTCTTTGATAAAAATTGACTACGGGAAATAATAGACAAACAAACACAGAGAATGTCGTATCAATCTGACGTAGAGTGGATCGTGACCATGGTGCTATAATAGCTAAAAGATTACTCGATCGTGCGACAAAATTCTTCTGTTCAAGTTCAGTTAAATGATTAACAATTGGATAATTATAACATCCTTTAGCATTATAACATGGATGTTCTAAACATTTTACTTTACGTTCAAGTGCTCTATAAATACATTAAATTAAAATATTATAAATGTAATGAGTTGAACTATGTACAATGACTCATAAAATGATGAAGTGTATATGCTAAACTAGAATGCAAAATAAATCAGTAAAGATCGAATTTTTTTAGTAAGAAACTTTATAATATTCACAACGATGCCATTGTTAACCCTTAAAAATTTCTGTAAGTATTACTTGGCTTGCAATCAAATAATACATTTCATAAAATATTTGATTAATAAAACTTAATATACCAACAAAAACATTAACACAAAAAACAATACAAAGTCGAGATACTTAATCAATAAAAAAAAAGTAAATATAACAGAAAGGTATGATGATTATTAGTTGACATAAAAAAGAATGATATTATAATATTTAACAGGATTTTTATTCTTAATACAATTTTTCATTCATAATATTCTGATATCATCATATGCATACGATGTTCCAAACTCTATTGCTTAATAAATAAAAATGTTCTTTAAAATAATTTTGCTTCTTTTAAATGAAGAGATAGAATAGATCTGTTTGTAATCAGTCTCTTGGCTTCAATACTAATAATATTAGAGGTCAAAATTGATCAAGGAACAGTAGTATTACAGAAATATATATATATTTCTTATTTATTCCCTAGAGTGAGAGGCTAGAGTCTAGAAATCAATATTCACTTGTGTCTGCCTGTCTGTCGGTAGCGCGGTCAAAATGCTCATGGAAATTATGGTACAACCGACCGTTTATGCTACGAAGAACTATATAGAAATCTAATCCATATAACCATCTGATAACTATAGTTCAAATAAACATGAAGAAGTATTTTTCGAGTAAAAATAGCGCTTAAATAAAATAATTATAAAAGTTTGTGTTATTGTTTACAATATCATTATAATTCATGATTCAATATAAAAACCATCTATTTGAAAGAGGAATAGGCGAACAATCATATACTGAATAATCTACGATATTTAATGCAAATAGTTTTATATTTGCAAAGAATGTTTTTCACAGTTGAGTACCGATATTAATATGTATCCCAAAAAAAATACTTATAATGATGCAGTTTCAAGTCAATCAAACAGTTATATCAAATAATTTAAAGAATACATTTTTTGTTTATCACAGTTTTATGTTCACGTTCACTTTAAAGATTCTAATTTATTGATGAGCACTGATTTGCTGATACAGCAGTGAACAATAATCTAATCACAATAAATAATAAAATAATGATCGTCCTTTTCAATCAATACTGGTTGATTAATTAAAATCCTATTGACTAGATAATCTTTACAACTTCCATCACGATTAACGGAGCCATAATTAGCAGGTAGCCACTATAACTATATTCTGTTACATACAGTCAAGCATAGTCGATCCACGTTTACATCTATAAACAAGTATATCAGCATCGCTACCCTGTCAGTATAGGGTCAAGTGAATCGATTGTCAATGAACATTACTTGTTTATTTTATTTCTTTAAAAAGTGTAATCATATCTTTACATGAGCATATGCATTTGTTTTTGTTTCGGTAAGACAGAAACAGCATAGAAAATGAATATAATAATATTTCAATAACAGTAATAAATACATTTAATAGACGAAAAGACAAAAAGCGAGATTAAATATAAATGTACATATATAAAACGAAATCTTAGACGCGAAAGATAAATATAAATGGCTGGTTCCTTAATTATAAAACATCTGACTACTGATTGACACATGAACGTCTAATGCATCTACATAAGCAGGAAAGATATTATAACACCTAATCAAATACATAATAAACATTTCTACATACAAATATCAAGCTAAAAAAAAAATAGAACATAGAAAAAAAAATTACAATGTGAAAATAAGAATAAAAGTTAATCAATAATGGATTATCCTATAGAGACAATATGCGTGACTATAAATATATCAGTTAATATATGATAGTATTTTAATAAAAATAAAATATTAAAAGTTAACCTACACTAATCACCGTAAAATGTCATGGAAATTATCTAAATAAGTTTATTTATTTTCTGATATTTGTGGTGGTTCGTTTTCAATTTCACTATTATTTAGTGATTCATTTTCTTCATCTATATCGATTGATGATGATAAATTTTCATGTTTAATAATATAATCTAAAAATGCTTGACGAATATTAAATGAAAATGGACTTGTTTGATCAATCATTCGTTCTGGATGCCACTAAATAAAAGAAAACATATTCATAATAATAAAAATCTTATTTTAAATAGAAATATTTCAATCATACTTGAACACCTAAATAAAATGGATTTTCTTCAGCATTTTTCCATTGTATTGCTTCAATAATAGGTTCTTCAGCTGTAGCAGCAACTGTCAATTCAGCACCAAGTGTTTCAACAGATTGATGATGTGAAGAATTCACAGCACCTTTAAGACATCCAGTTATTTCCTTTAGAAGTGTTTTTTCTCCAACAAGAATTTCATGACGTTGATCCATTCCTAGAATAAAAAGAAAAGCATGAATGATAAAAATGTAACATACAAATAGATAATTGATTTAATTCTTCAATAATTTTTCTACTATATTTTTCAAAAAAGTAACTTATAGAAAAGCAATGTCATACAATTGAAAGTTAAATACAAGCGATTATATTTATAATTTAGATTTTTAACTTTTATAGTTTCGATTATTTTTTTATTCAATTAAATGTACTTTTGTTATCTCAGTCGTTTGTGTTAAGGACATTTTTTGATACAAGGTCAAAGAATATAACTCGATATAAATAGATAAAATATTTTATCAAATTTGAAATAATCTTATAATAAAGATCTAATAATTTTACTATTATTTAAAATATTTTAATTTTATTCTGCATATTTTTCTAAATTCTAATAGAAATTAAATAATAATAAAGAACAAAACTGAATACCTTGTACTTTTGAATGACCACTAATTTTTGTAACTGAAGGAATATCATAAATTAATGTTCCACCATGATAAACATTGAATAATTGCATACCTATTAAATCAAGAAAAAAAAAATGAAAAAATGAATTATAAATTAATAATAAAATTAACCTCGACAAATGCTTAATATTGGTAATTTAAGTTGTAATGCATGTTGAATAACTTGAATTTCGAAATCATCACGTTTTTCATCAATATCAGTAAATTCAACACGTCCAACAAGATCTGGTCGTTTATATCGACGTGGATCAACATCTTCACCACCGGATAAAACTATACCTTGACATTTTCTAATATCATCAAGATTATTTAAACGATAAGATAAACGAATGATATCAACTTTTTCTGGTGCATCTAAAAACCACCTCTCATAATTTCCATAACGTGCACAATCTGTTATGCCTATTCGAATACTGTTCATTAATGTTAGAGTTTTCATTGTTCTTATATACACGGTAGATAAATGCCGATAACGGCAATAATAATTATATATTGATGCAAAATTTATATTTGCAATAAATACAAAATGAGATGAGTGGGCAGAAGCATACATTAAGTAAATAAATATTCAGAAAGAGATAATTTATTTTTATTTGATTGGTTAAATATTAAACTAGTAATAATAATTTTAATATATTTTAGTTTTTTTTAACGATATTTAACAGATAATATAAATGAAAGACAAATATGTAAATGAAGTATAAAAAAATTGAACATTTTATGTTTGAAAAAGAATATATTGATTGTAGCGTTCTCTATGGTAAAGTTCTATGTTTTTAAGATATCTAGTTGTTGTGCGTACGCTGTAATCATTGACATATGATGCTAGATGAATCAGATAAAATAAATTCAATATGTCATAATTGAGTAATAAATGTATAATTCACTTTTTTTAATAATTTAAGATATGGCATCGTCTTCAATAAACCCTTCACAAGAATCCAATAATCCAAATAATCAATTAAATCAAGTATTAGAAACTTTCAATAAAAGTAAGCAAGATTTACCAGCGTCATCTCAAAACGTGGAAGAAACAATATTTGAGGAGGATGTTAAAATCCTGAAACGTGCATTCACTGGTATTTACTATAGATTATATTTGAATTTTGGCTAAATTTAATCATACAACTTATTTTTCTTTGCTTTTTTTTGCTTTGGATGATTATTTATATTTGCTATTAATTAGATCAGCAAAACAATCACTCTCCTGATGTGATTCAAAAAATTTCTTTTACACCTTTGGCAGCTCCTTGTAGGACTTTATTTACTTTTTAATGTACAATAATTTTAATTATTCTTTTTTAGGCATTAGCGCAACTCGTACAAAAGAGACAGCAGCTAGAACAGAGAGTTTGATACTTCATGCACGACCATTCGAAGATATTGTTGTAGCACAACCGGGCACAGATACACAAGGTGGAGCGTTTACAAAACCAGATGGTACTAATTCATCATTTACTAAAAGACCTTCATAAAAACATTTTATTGGAAAAAAAACATATTAACATCAACTAATCGTTTATTGATTGTACATGATTGAGAATAAATATATATATATTAAACCATTTGATTAATTCAGAATAAGGTTTTTATTTCACAAAATAAAACTGTATATCGATTAGAAATTTGTTGTAAATATTTTAAAATATTATATATCTAGCAAAACATCAAATCAACGTTTACTAATACATTAAAATTGATACAATTATTTATTTATATAATCATTTTTACTATTTATATTTTAGCTCATTAAATATTTGCTGGATCCAAAGTATATTTTTGCTTATGATGACTTGACTTATTGTAATTAAAAGACATCAGAACGAACAAATTCTTTGTCCTATGGCATGACTGATAACATAAAATATACTATAACTGAAATATATAAATCATCTTGCTAAGAGTGATATATAATTGTCAGTATATTGTTTATCAGTAATATAGTAATATATAACATACTTGTATATGTGATTTCTCAATAATAGTGATACACACAAAAGTTGATTTTCTGTTGTGGAAAAAGAATCTTATCAAAAATGTCAAATAATTTCTTAAAAACATTACCATGTCTGTTTTGATCTAAACCTTTTATTGTTATCATATGAAAATAGAAAAAATTCTTAGTTTTCAAAAATAAATGCAATATTTCATTTTTTTCATAACTGTATTTTCATAAAATTTCAAATTTGAAAGATAGTATACATTTCAAAACTACCATAATAAAATATTCTGTACATACTTATACTGGTTTAATCTAAATTCATATATACAATGTTTAAGAAGAAATATTCTAATATCTGATCCTTCTAGATTATATGTATGGCGTATATGCGTGGACAAGTTTTTCTCAAACTGTCATTTCGATATTCATCACGCCTACATATACCAAACTATGCAGTATATTTTCATACCAAACCACATCCTATATGTAGCTATTCTTGTTCTTTCATCAAAAAACGCCTTATACAGTGGTTATTTAATCGCTCGTTATAGATATCAGAAACGGGTTACGAAGAACAAAAATATCCGTTTTCTCTCGAATACTCGCGAAGCATCGTCATTTAATTATAGCCCACTACATATTCTACATATAAATAACGCATGTACAACATATAAATATACTATCCTTTTATTTACTTCATATCGAGTGAAATATGTCGCATTTTCCTATAACACATTATCGATTATTCAACGATCCATTTGATCGATTCTTTGGTGATCAATTACATCTTTTTGATCCTTGGCGTGATTTTGATACATTTCCTACGGCTTTATCAACAACACCAAGTTCATTTCGATGGATTAATGAACCACGTCGTGTTAGTCATTCATCATCATCATCGTTTCATTCAACATCGGGCAATACTAATAGTGGCAGTACACTCATTCCACTTACAAGTTCTACACCATCAGCTCTTTCGGAAAAGTTTCGTGTTCAACTCAATGTTGCAGGATTTAATCCAGAAACTATCAGAACACGAGTTGAAGGTCGAAAAGTTATTGTTGAAGCTAAACAAGAAGATCGTCAAAACGAAGGTGATTATAGCATTCGTGAAATTCGAAAAACATACGAACTTCCTGAACATGCTGGTTAGTATATAAAAGTCTTCTAAAATAAAATTTCAATACTTATTAATCTTTGTTTTTTTTGTTATATAGATACATATAATTTAGCTTCATTTGTTTCACCTAATAATATGCTTGTTGTTGAAGTTCCTGTGAATCAACCACGTATTGAACGTCGTCTATCTCAAACAGTTGCAGATACAAATGCTCTTGCTCAATTTGGTCAATATCGTGATCCAATTTTTGATTATAATGGTTTTATTGGATCATCAGATTTTCATCCACGTATTATTGATACAAATATTAATGGACAAAAACAATTAAAAATGAATTTGGCTGTTAAAAATTATCGACCTGAACAAGTTAAAGTTTCAGTAAAAAACAATGAATTAATTGTACAGGCAGAACATGTTTATAATGATAATAATCGTTCAGAACGATCATTCTTAACTAAATCTATTACATTACCACCAGGTACACAAGTTGAACAACTTCGATCATTTTTAAATACTGATGGACAATTAGAAATTGAAGCACCATTTACTGAACCTAATCAAGCACGTCCACTTGAAATTCATCGTCAATTATAAACAAAATATCATATTACAATATATTTTTAACTCCTTTTGCTTATTTAATTCTATTTATCAATATTTCAAATAAATAAATGCTAGACACCTGAAAGAATTTTTTTATCATACTTTTTTTTGTACAAAATGATATAAGAATTTATAGTTAATTGAATTCGAAGAAATCATAGATTTCTTAACAAAAGAGATTTCAGAGAACCATTCGGGATGTATAATAATAAAAAAGAATTTGAAATACAATCCTTTTTTGATTTGCCATTTTTTCCTTTTAATTTTTGCTTTTTATTTTATCTTAGCATCTTGTGTCATCTTGATAAACAAAACAAGAGATTAACTATAAAGCATATTCTTTTTTTTTCTTCTAAATCTATTGCTATTTTGACAGGTTTTGTAACATTTAACTAGCATTGAAATCTGTGTATAACAAAAAGAAATTCGCATGACGAAAAAAAAGATTAGATGAAAAACAAAAGATACAGTCATAAGAAGTTTCTCGAATAAATATATTGATATTACAGTTTAAGTTTGTTTGATCATTATTCTTCTGTATATATATACTTGTGCTTATTTTTATTGAGACAGACATTTTCATATTTATTTTCGACGAAGTAATTTCTTCTTAGCAACAGCTTCAATATAACAATGACATTATTTCCATTTTATCGTTATCATTTTTTCAATGATCCATTCGATCGATTCTTTCAAAATCGACTTGATTTCTTCGATCCATGGTATGATTTTGGCACGTTTCCATCATTTGATCCCATTCTACCACGACTTCGATCAATAAAAGAACGGCAACAACTATCATATTCGTCAAACAATGTGTCTAATAGTAATAAAAGTCTTGCAGTAACATCACAAGCCTCTCAATCAGACAAGTTTCATATTCAAGTGAATGTGAATGGATTTAATCCGGATGAAATTAGAAAAAGAGTGGAAGGTCGAAAACTAATTGTCGAAGCTAAACACGAAGAGCGTCGAGGAAATCATGATTATACTAGTCAGGAACTTCGAAAATCGTATGAACTTCCTGAATATGTTGGTAAGTAATACATTATCTTAAATCAATTTTTCCCCATTCTTAGTTTTCTCTTACATAGACTCGAATCTTTTAACTTCATATGTATCACCAGATAATATGTTGGTCATCGAAATTCCTATTCAAAATTCTGTAACGGAACGTCAACTTCAACACGCAAGAGATAATAATAATCAAAGTTTAACTCAATTTGGTCAACATCATGATGGAGTATTTGATTATGCTGGATCGTTAAGTGATTCTATTCTTCAATCTCATATTGTTGATAAAGGAAATAATCAAAAGCAATTGGAAATGACTGTTGAAATGAAAAATTATCAACCACAAGGAATTAAAGTGTCTGTTAAAAATAATGAATTGATTGTTCAAGGTGAATATCATCACAAGGATAAAAATCGTTCTGAAAGATCATATTTTTTTAAATCAACAACTTTACCACCTGGTACACAAGTTGATCAACTTGAATCACATTTAAATGATGATGGTCAATTGAAAATTACAGCACCATATGTTTGAGCAGATGAAATTATGAAAGCAATTGAAAGTCGAAAAAAGAATAGATATTGAAAAAGTTTTTAATTTCATATCCTATATATGCAGTTTATTGGCTGCCACCTAAAGAATAATATAATAAAATTGAAAATGTCTTTTTCATTCTTATTAGTATTTTATTTAGTTGTTGAAAGACAAATCAACTTAGTGATCAGAAAATTTCTGAATTGAAAAAATTTCAATGATGTTTATTTTAAGTATTCTTTTCTTTAGTTAAAATTGATGATTCGGAATGCATCTAATACATGATTTTTTAAAAGGCAATACGATAATTTGTAATTTTAATCGAATGTGTTTTAGATAGAGATATGTAGGACCAAATTCAGTCTTTGTAGTTTTTTTTGATTGATCCTGATTTCTGTCTCGATCAAAGTTTGCAATAGAATGTAAAACAAAATGTTTTCTTACATTTTGTTTATATGTACTAAGTAAGCAAAGGCTAAGTTTTTCAAAATCTAAAAAGTAAAAATTAATGTTTCTATTTTTCCTGGAAAAGTAATATAAACTGATACTAATTACGTAAATAAATAAATCGTAAAGATGCACATAATTTTATCATCTCAGACATTCACAAAAATACGGAACAAGAAAATTGACATGAATTTATATAAAATAAAAAAATAAAAAAATGAATTATAATTAAATGATAGTTGCATTGTTAACAGAAATTACAAGTTTTTATTTAATACTACATATATCTTTTAAAGTTCTGAAACCACAACGTAATTTTCATTAGCAAAGTGTACGAAATATCCATTAGCTGTCTAAGCAACGTGGAAAACAGTGTGTACATCAAAAGTAGTAGTTATTCTGTACATTTTGCGTCTACTTGGTACATTCCCTGTCACAAATACCGATCCTGATACCTATGATTTTAGCTCTTTTGAATACAGATATGATGATCATAACTTCGGTTGAAAGTAAAGATTGTCTAAAACAAAAACAAAAAATGCGGTTAAAAATGAGATTGAAGAACATTTTCACATTCATATGCTTCAAATTTCAACATTTTATCTTTTCAAGTTTGCTATTAAATTACTTTTGTGTATTTTTACTCTTATATAAAGTAAAAGAAATCATCGACTTCAGTTTTGGTTTTCGTTTATAGAACACTTTTAGAATTTATTTGTATTAAGTTTGAACTAATTTTTCAGTACTCAGTTTCTTTTGATTACTACGTAAACTGGTAAAATAGTTTTGGTACAGCCTACTAAACCTTGTTTTAATTGCTATGATTTGTAAGACAAATGGCTTAAACAATGCAACATTTAGTTTCGATTAAACCAACTTTTTTCTCATGATCTCAGTATAGTCCTAACTAACTCTAATTTTTCTGGTCTCGCACTTTATTAAAAATCTACAGAATGAAAGTTTTTGTAAAAATATAATAATTAATTTCTACTGCACGATTATTTGACTAATTGTTTTAAAATCTCTTCGTCTATACGATACGTAGTGATCAAAAGGTTTATAAACAATAATTTATCTAAAATATGTTTTTATATAGGTACTTTTATATCACATGTTAAAACTTTTTATTATATAATTGATATTATGTTAATGTTAGAACATATATAAGTTGGCATTGCTTTATATTCAATATGATTATTTATTCAAATTGTCTCAGTAAAATATTTAATAGAATGTCAAAAAAGACTAAAATGTTATTACATGAAATATTTTAGTATGTTTTTTTGAAGGTTGTGACTTTTATCCAAGACTATTGCTAATAAAACAACAGTAGAAGATGAAAGTCAACTACATACGTTGCTACAAAAAAATGACCAAAAATTTCATATAAAATATCTTTTTATAACCGTGTGAAATACTGCACATACGATGCTCATTTAAATATATATCGTTCATGAAACTGGTGTTATTCCATAAAATAGACTATTTGTGATCAGCGTAATTTTTCTAAAGAATCGTTCGCAACGGATGAACAATTACCAAGTTTCAACCATACGGCTACACATTTGATCATTTCACATCTTTGCAAACACTATTGCATATTTCTTCATTATATTCTTAATCTCTGTTCAATTTCTATCAATATAATAAATCCACATGAATTGAATCAGAGTGAAGAGCAAAACATATCAAAATCAGTCTGATAACATAGTTTTCGACGGTTAAAAAAAACTTTCTCATAAAACAAATCATTGATTACTATAATAATCGGACTGATCATTTCATTAGTGCTAACAAAAATGTAAGCAAAATTAAAACAAAAAAAAAAAACAAAAGTCACTTATTACTAATCAAATTTCTCTTCATTTTATATAATCCAAACTAAGTTTTTAAATAAAAGCAGAAAACACTTTTCATATACATTGTGCACGAAATTATTAAATGTATTTCTTTTTTAACGCAATGGATACGAATATTGCTACCGTCGTCGACAGGAAAGAAAAAAATTAAAGTGAAGAGAAAAAAAACAGAGAACAGAAAGAAAAAAAAGCAACTGGAAAGACAACGACTAAGCAAGATTATTCGAGAACATTCTTCATCATACTACAACTCTCTAATTTATCACTTAGTTCCCGTATATATATATGTGTGAGTGCGTGTATCTCAATCATACATTTGAACATTGAATCATAACTACCTTATTCTCTTAACATTAACACAACTACAACTTCAATAAAATAATGTCATTCTTTCCAATTCGTCGTTATCGTCGTTTCGAAGATCCATTTGATCGATTCTTTGGTGATCAACTTGATTTCTTCGATCCATGGAATGATTTTGATACATTTCCAACAGCTCTTTCAATTCAACCAAATGCATTTCGATGGGTTAATCAACCACAAAGATTAACACATCATACTCATCATACTCAACCAACATCACCTGCACCACAAACAGAAAAATTTCGTGTTCAATTTAATGTTGCAGGATTTAATCCAGAAACAGTTAAAACAAAAGTTGAAGGTCGAAAAGTAATTGTCGAAGCTAAACAAGAAGATCGACAACCAGATGGTGATTATCATATTCGAGAACTTCGAAAATCATATGATCTTCCTGAACATGCTGGTAAGTAATCAAATATTTTATATTAATCTTTCATATTCATTATATTTTCTTCTTTTGATAGATGCAAATCAATTAGCTTCATATGTAACACCAAATAATATGTTAGTTATTGAAGTACCAATTCGTAATCCTGAACAAGAACGTCGACTTGAACAAGCAAGAAAAAATAGTACCAGTCAAAGTTTAACTCAATTTGGTCAATATCGTGATCCATTATTTGATTATGCTGGATTTTTGGGTGGTTCTGATTTTCAACCTCGTATTGTCGATAAAGAAAATAATCAAAAACAATTAGAAATGACTGTTGGAATGGGAAATCTCCAACCTCAAGAAATCAAAGTATCTGTTAAAAATAATCAATTAATTGTTCAAGGTGAACATCAACATAAAGATAAAAGTCGTTCTGAAAGATCATTTTTCTTTAAATCAACAACTTTACCACCTGGAACACAAGTTGATCAACTTCAATCTCATTTAACTGATAATGGTCAATTAAAAATAGAAGCACCATTTGTTGAATCCAAAGAAACACCAAAATCAATTGAAGGACAAAAGAAAGACAATCAAAAATAACTGTATAAAGCTATGTTTTTAAGTTTTTTGTTTATTTTATCCTAGATGCTTATTAGTTGTAGATATTTTTCTTCTGAAATAAACTAGATGACGGAATATTCCACGCTTAAAGTTCATTTTTTTGTATTCATAAGGTGCAACTGATGCAAAATTCAAGCAAATTTCTTTTCATTTTTTCATGCAGGGTTGGATAGAGCTCAATGAGATGAGTAAGAATACATATCTTTTAATTTTTTTTAAACATAATTACTAAAAAAAGTTCGGGATTTCATCGATAGTCATGCATAAGTGATTTTTTTTCGTAGAAACCAGTGTATTTTAATGTTTTCTCTTCATTCTGTTGAAGTTGTAAAACAAATATATTCAAATTCCTTATGAAAAACTGCGTGTATAACACTTATTCGTGATACTGTTCAAATAACAACATGTTTGCATCATGGGGAGTCACTAAAAGTAGTATAAATCGAGAAATTAGGACGTTTGTGGATGTTTTTGCAAAGCTATCTAGTTTTTTTCTGTCTAGTTGTATATCTATCTATTATATACCGGGGGAACCGTAAGATGGTGTGCTTCAAAAGTATATATTTGCTTTTTTGAAATATTGATTTATTGGAAAAATCTCCTATAAGTTCTGGTTTAGAACGTCAAAAGTATTCAAAAGTAAGAAATAAAAATGGTAGATTTGGAATCAGCGTAAAAAATTACATCGATTAGGTTATGTTTTAGAGTGTTTGTTTGATGCTTATTTTTTTAATGAAAATTTAGGCCATAAGTCTAGAGGAAAAGTTTGCAAAAAATTCAAAGTCTTCACAAGTGAAAGAAAAATATTTTAATCGATAAAATTTTTCACACTGATTCTGACTCTACTATTTTTATTAGATTCGATATGAGTTTTTCTGGAGAGAATCCCATGTTATTGATAGAATTTCTTAGTTTTGAATGCTTTTGACGTTCTAAACCAGAGCTTAGGAGATTTTTCCAAAAAATCAGTATTTCAAAACAGCAACTATATACTTTGGAAGTATAATGTCTAACGGTTCCAATAGTATATGAAAGATGGATATACAAATAGAGAGAAGAAACTAGACAGCTTTGCAAAAAATCCCACGAAGGTCCTAATTTCTCAATTTTTACTACTTTTAGTGACTCGCATTACGCAAACATGTTGTTATTTGAATAGTATGACAAATAAGTGTTATTGACATCATTTTCCATGAGAAATCTGAATATATTTGTTTTACAATTTCAATGGAATGAAGAGAAAAAAATTTGTTGAGAAGACATTAAAATATACTAGTGTTTACGAAAAAAAATCACTTATGCAAGACTATCGATGAAATCTCGAACGTTTTTTAGTAATTATGTTTAAAAAAAATTAAAACATATATATTCTTACCGAACTCATCGAGCTCTATCCAACCACGCATGAAAAAATGAATTTACTTGAATTTTGCATTAGTTGCACCTTATATAATGTGAAAACCAACGAGGAGTATATGTAGCTAAAAGAATAATGATTTTAATATAAAAAAAGTTCTTGAAGCTTGCAATTGTTGATGTAGATTTTAAAAAGATAGATATTATAATTGATGAGTGTAACGAAGATAAATATACTTTATAACGATTGATTGCAGTATTCTTTAATATCAAATATGAAAAAAGCAAAGATATAGGCTGAATATAAATTATATTTTATTAAATTTCTTCTTTTTTGAATCATTGATCTTCAGAAGTTTTGAAAAATTATATATAATAATATATTGTACATTGAGTCACATCATATAAACAAAATGTGCAATCAAGCGATACGTTGTTTTTAATTATCATCTTAAACGTTTATTTAATCAATTTTCTTCATTTTGTTGTAAAATACTTTCCTTAAAAACGATAGTCTTAGTGATGAAAAATTTGGTGCTCATCTATGTTGATGGTTTGATCTATATATAAACATCTTTTGATTGAAAATCAGTGTTGTTTCATATTAAAGGGTGTTTTGAACACAAAAAATGGATTCAAAAACGTGATAAATGCTTCATTTCTAGGAAAACTTTTAGCAATTAGCACTGCTTAAGTGAATACATAAAATAGAGTAATACTTCATTGTATCTAAAGTAAAATGTAATTATTTATATTGCACTTGATATTAGATATTTCCATTTCTTCTTTCATAAAAAACAATACACCTAGGTACAGATTTAAAATTGAACAGATTAGATTAATATATTGGACCATTATATGTGATTCTATTGAGATTGAATTCTTCTCGTTGATTTTAACAAAACTAGGAAGAATATTATAAAATAATATGAGTCATTTCCTTTAGCCTGTTTATCAAACCTGTTTTTATATGTTAATAATAATTTTCTACTTTTACGTCGTCGACAAAAAAATCATCCAAAAAATATCTGTTTAACTAAAATTTAGTAGTCTGAGGTTTTTCAAAGAGGACGAAAATAGTTTCAGTCTTTGAAAGTTCAATAAATATCTTTGTGAGATAATTAATATGAAAGTAGGACAATTTTTCAAACTTGTATCTTTCTATGCAATATCAATAAGTTTTGTAAGAATTACAAAATAAAATTTGGGAATATTTCTAATAGTATCATTGTCTCTTATATTCATATGGATTAAAGATTTAGCCATTATGAAGATTAGATCATACAAAATGCAAATATCTATAGAAAAATTCATGTTTACTATTATATTATTCAAATGTAGATGTGTTCTACTTCTTTTTCATTGTATATTTTGATGGTAGTTATATAACGCACATCACAATAAACATATCTAATCCAGCCGAATCAAATCGAAAGAAACAAAGAGAAAACAGTAAAGAGAGCAGAAGAGAGAGAGAGACACAGAGAAAGAAGAAGAAAATTCAGGAAAAAAAGTTAAAACAATAAGTAGGTCGTCAAATTATTAGAACTTTCTGGAACATTCTAAAGTTCAACTATCTAGTTTATTTCACCCCTATAAATAGATGTACCTTTTGTTAATATCTTTACTCCATTATTTAACTGCAATCAACTAATACTTTCTATTCCAAGTTCATTTAACAATGTCATTCTTTCCAATTCGTCGTTATCGT
>JAJEKB010018820.1:0-68726 GCA_022393335.1 Macrotrachela quadricornifera
TTCATTTAATTAGCGACATTATTCAAAGTTATAGTAAAGTAAAAAAATACACATATCTCTTTCTTTTATGAATTTTTTTAAGTGAAAATGTTTACTTACACTTGGATTGAATAAACATACGACAAATAACAATGACTAATAACATCATCTCTACTTACAATATACAAAAAATTATTTTGAAAAACAATTTGTTCAGGACAAAGGAGAATTCTATAGATTAGAAGCAATTACTTATCTTTTTAATGACTCTATTATTGAATATGTGAGAAAGGTTTTCTTTTTCTCATTATGATGTTTAAGCAGAGGTGTAGAATCTTCCTCATGCGCCCCCACGCAGTGGATAGAGCGGGGGAATTTCTACTTTTTTAGGGAAATTTTTGGAGTTTTATTGAATGAACATCTTGATTTACTACTTTTCTAAAGGGCAAAACTAGCGAACAAATTTCTCCGAGAGCCTAAAGTCAATTGTTTCAAGAAAGATTCTGCACTTCTGTGTTTAAATGATTATTTCTTATAGATAGAACAACGTCTTGGCTAAGAAATACATCGAATACAATTATATTTGCATGGATGAACATTAGAATCATTGATTAAAAATGTTAAAAAAATTCTTAATATGTGACCAATTTAAAGTGACATATAGTGAAGCAACGATCCTATTACGTGATGAAAGATATCAAGCTGATTCGTTATAAATATTATGAAAAGATATTTCCTATTAGTTTTTTTCTACAGACTCAGCTCTTCTATTCAAAGTAGACAATTACATATCAGATACAAATACTAAACTAAAAGATATCATTGTAAATTTTATCTATAAGATGGATATAGATGGAATTGTGCGTCTTATTAGAACAGTAATGAATATTTATTTCAATCTATTTCTTATCGATTTTTATTCTGTTTTCTTTAACCAAAATCCAAAAATCTATTTTGAAACATTTATTAATATTTATCAGAAGTGTCTCAGACTTATCCAAGAAGCTTTTGCTAATGAACAAAGCTTTACTGCAATCTTTAATAAAATAAATTTTTCTATTTAACTTATCATGTATTTTTTTGGAATCTTTAAAAGTTTGTAGTAAATATATTAACAATAATGTAGTAACACAAGCAGTTGGCACTACAACAAAATCATCCGAACTTTTATCTCAATATTGTGATGGATTATCGAGAAAAGGGTTTGTTTAATTTTATTTTATTGAATAAAATATATGTGAGTTGTTTTTCGTGTAGAAATAAACCGATTGAAGAAAAAATTTGATCAAATCATGGCACTATTTTCATTGTTTTTTGTAAAATCTAATTTCTTTCTCCAGATCCTTTTTAATTATCACGAAGATAAAGATATTTATAAAAAATTCTATAGTAAATTGTTAAAAAAACGTCTAGTAGATCAATTAAATGCATCTGATGATCATGAAGAAGCAATAATTTAAAAATTAAAAGCAAGAACAATATATGCTCCCTCACAATATATATTTTCTTTCTGGCTTAGCAAGTCTGTTGTTCTCAATATATATATATTTAAACTATAACGAATGTGTCAAGATATTGATGTTAGTAAAAATTTAACTAAACAACATGAAACATATTATGAAAATAAAGAATTTACACGAAATGATATGATATACTCAAAGTTTAATTCTACGGAAAAGTTCATCTTAAATATTGTAGAGAATCTTTCTGTAATGACTCTTACTTCAAATGTATGGCTATTTTCAGTTCTACCGAATTGGATTTTGCAAATCGAAGTTATATTTTTCTGGTTATTCATTTTCTCTAAACATCCAATTATTATTTTAGCTTACATTAATATTTGATAATTTTACACAATTTTATATTAATTGATATAATAAGATAGAGTAGAAGATTTAAATGAGATTAATATTAAACTAAGTTATATCATAAATCTTAATGATTTTAAAAGGTAAATATTTAAAAATATTCTGTTACATATAAAATTTATATCTATCTTATAAATATATCATAATAAATCTCAATACACTAATGAAATTCATTAAACAAAGAAATATTGAAGATCTACATCGAACAATAGATGAAGATAGAAAAATAGTTATTTAAACTGCTATTGTTCGAATGATGACCGCTCAACAAAAATAAAAACATGAATTATTAATACAAGGAGTCATTCAAAGTTTAAGTGTACAATTTCAATCGAAAATTCCTATAATTATGGTAAAATTTACTTTATTAGATTAAAATGATATTTTTTTGATTTTTGGAAATGTATTGATTTATTAATCAACAAGGGTAAATTGAACGATTAACACATGAAAAAGATGTATTCTGTTATTTAGCTCATGACAAGTGAAAGACGAATTATTTTCTTATTATTATTAATTAAGAATTTCTATTCTTCTTTGTGTGTTAAAGCATATTTTTATATTTTAATAAAACGTTTTTTACCCTTATATATATATATTGTAATTGTTATGAAATAAAAAATTATTTTCAACTCTAATTCAGAATTTTTTTTTCAGACTCGTTTTTAAGTTTTCTAACTATATGATAAACCTGTACAACTGACAGATAGTCTGGTGAATGAAATGTATTGACTGATCATTTTATTTTAATGACTGTAACTTCTAAATTCACATGCTCGAATTGTCGAATAGCTTAAGAACATAGTAGAATTAGAGATGTGCTTTTTGCTACGATATAGATGATATTAAAGAGTATGAATTCATTTGAAAATTGTGATCCTGAAGAAAATTACTTGCCTTAGAGGATCAACAGTTTTTCGACAGATTACCACTGAAAACAATACTTTTTTAAAAGGGAACATCATATTTTCCATTGTGTGCTCAAGCACACTGCAGTTTCTATTAATTACTAAAATAAGTGTACGTACAGTTATTAAGGAGACATCAGATATTATAATATAAAATTCCTTATAATACAGAGCTGCTCTCTACTTCATTTTTTATGCACAATAAAATGTGATCCTGTCAATTGTTGGGCCGATATCAATTGGAATAAAGATTTGTATGAATATTGGCAAAATAACAGGCTTGATCAGCTTACTAACAATTTCGACTCAACTAGTATCATGATGGAATTGAGCTATGTAATATTAACAGATGAATGATCTTTTTGCATAATGGTAATTTCAAGGAGTGTCTGTTTAAAATTATATTAGTAACGCTTTGAATCACAACAGTCTTTAAATTTATAAATTCTACAATGATTCTTTTGAATAACATTCACTTTGATTAGAGTCTAAATTAGATTGAGATTTTGCATCCTATCCTAATATTTGGTCATTGCAACAAATTTTTCTTGTAAGCTCTTTCGAAGATTTTATCTTGACGCCACATTAAATTATGATTCTGATAATTTTACCGCAAACTGATCGTTTGGTGGATGTTTTCAGTATGAAGAACATACTTCAATTAATCCACAGTGGTTTTTTACCAAGCTTTTACCGTAATCAACTCTCATATTGAGCTTTCCACTGAGAGATCATACAGAAATATACGTCAAAAACTGGTTGAAACACAATTTTTATAAGGTGATGATACTGTTAAGCTAATATTTTTAGAATACATCAGGTGATAGAAATCGTGTTGGTATTTGTAAACAAAGTTGATTGAATTTAAATTTATGATACAAATATGAATGCATATAGTTGAGTTTTCAATAATTTTCATTGACTAGTGATACTTATGATATCTACTGTAAGTAATACATACAAATCACAAGTTTTTCAACGCAATCAACAAAAATAGCATGTTCATACAACAAACAGCAACCTAAATCCAAAGCAATAACTCCAACATCTAGTCATTTTTTTCTAAAAAAGAAACAAAATATGTCAGTTATAACAACAGCAAGATGTCTGATATACAACTCATCCATCAATGCAGGGCAGAAGACTCAAGATAATGACTTACCAATTTTTTCCTCAACGAGATCCGAAAATGAACGTGACAAACATGTTGGAATGGTGATCAGTTCAATGAGTAATGAAATAGAAGAAGTATAAGTGAATGATAATAATGCAAATTAGTATAAATGTTGTTTATAAACAAGATATGAAAAGAAGAAACACTATTTAGAAGTTTAAAGTCAACGAGACGTAGAACAATCGTTTAATGAAAATTTGTGACTCATCCAGCTGAATCAAATAGGTTAAAATGATTGAACCAACCGGTTTTCGCTATTTCAAAAAAGAAACTTGTAGTCGAGAATTTCATCTGTGATTTACCTTGAATTTTAGTGAAAAAGTAAACTTCACAATTTTCTTGATGTAGAATTCGTCCAGAGTAAAATATATTGAGAGTATGCTTAAGCTCTTTTATAAAAAAATAACTATATTATTTCAAAAACTAGCAGTTTATATTTTTTTTTTCTCTTTATTTAAACGTTTTCTGTTTTTCTAATCGAAACTTATTTCATTTCGTAGAAAAAAGACAACCAATAGTGTGTTGCTTGAGATAAACTTCTAAATTTATCTTAGTGATGCTTTATAAAAGACTAAATTTAAGGTTGGACTATCATTTCAAAAGAAATATTAGATTCTTTTGTAAAATCTAACTGAAAAAATTCAAGGTATACAGATCAACAATTATGTGTCAGATACATGACTATTTTTCTCGCTAGAGAAACATTTCGTATTCACTTTGGAGAAAATTTACGAATATAAATGATAATAATATCTTGTTTCCTATTGAAGATTAATAATGCATGAGGCAAAAAATATGACAAGAAGTGTATTTTGAAGCTTCAACATTTAAACGACAGTAATTGTCCTAACAAATTGATTAGGATTTTGGCGACTTATCGACTTGAAAAGTTTTTTAACCGAATCCTAACTGAACTAGTTTGAAAACTGGACCAATTAGAACTCTATTATAACTAGTCCATGAACAACGCATACTATTTCTATTAGAGGATTACATAAACTTTGTGATCTTCTTGGATATTATCGTAATATACTTCTATATAAAAATCTAAAGGTTGATTATTATAGTAAGTATATATGAAGTTCACATTGAATTCGTTCTAGTTGCTTTTTTCCTTGTTAGATCCGATTCTTTTCTTAATTTATTTATATATTTGTACTTAAACGTGTATGTATTCAAATAAACAAGAGAAAATACGCTGATAAAATTAATTCTACAGTGATCTATTTTTTGATTGAATTATTCTCACTCTCGTTCTCAAAATATCGTTTTAAGTGTATCTTTTTATTAAAAATAGCCTACTATACTATCATTATATTTTAATGATATATCATACTTATAAAAAGTATAAATGATTAATTCAGTTAGACAAAGAATAATTCCTAAATTAAATCTGTATGAATAGATTGATCGAATATCGATGTTCTCAAGAGACGAATTATATGTGTTGTTCTCAAATTGATCCCTTGAGATCCAAATCATTGACATATATCTATCATTAAAATGTAAACAATCTAAAGATCATTATTCATCTCAATAGAATCAAACTATTCCACTATAGACAGATATTGAATTATTCGAAAACAATACTATAATAAACAGTTTATTGTATAATATATTTAATAAGAAATATACTAATAAGAAAAAAGATTTTTCGTATATCAACGACATCATTAAAAAAAAGTATAGAGGCTGGTTACCATATTTACCGGAATATTTTGTACCGACAAATGTCATATACAAAACAAACATTTTCTACCTAAATAATTTAGAATATACTATGTCGAATATTCAACGAGCACGTCGTATTCCAAATGCAAATGGACAAATTTTAATTGAAAATTGGGTTGAAGAACGAGCAACCGAACACCTTGATCATCGAATTGAACAACAAAAGACGAATCAGTCAAGTTCACAATTATTTTATCCACCTACTACAAAAAAAACTTCTCATACTGCTTTATTAACAGAAACTTTTGAAGCTCCTCTGGATAATGTAACAAATTATCGGGAAAATTATTATAAATTTGGACCATTTGAACAAAAAGAACAAGGAGCACGTCGTAAATGTCTTGAACATGCATTAACACGTGAAGTTGCTGCTGAATTAAATGCACGTAAACGAGAATATGATGAAAGTTTACGACAAGAACGTATAAATAATTCAACTAGTGAATATCGTACACAATATACTAAAGAATTTGAATCAAAACCACCTCCAGCTACACAAGTAAATATCATATAGCAGAAAAAAAATGAAATAATTTTCATTTTTTAATTATAAAACTTTTTGAATAAAATAACGTTAGCTTGTTTGACAACAGTATAAAAAGAAGAAAAGAAAAGAAATGTTCAAATAGTGTTATTCTTCATTCATTTTAACTATAAAAGCATTTTTATTTTGTTTATCTTATAATACCATCGAAGTTTTAAAAATAACAATTTAACTACTTCACTTCAATAGTCTATATATGTAATGTTTTCATATTTTAGCCTCATGACATTTTACGTGAAATGCCTGTTTCATTTTGGACTGAACATCGACATACAGCTCATGTAAATATTCTTATGAAAGTATTTTTTTATTATTAACTAAATCTATACATTTTTTAGGGTGTCACACAATTAAAAACATTGAATAGTCCATTTCATCGAAATGCAAGTTTTAGTACACCGGTTGAACTTACATATGAAGGTGCTCGTCCTCATGAAATGGAACATTGGCCAAATTATGCTCAAAAATCACTTAATGACGCTAAAATCTGTTAAAACATATCTTAAAAAATATACAAATAAATCTAAGCATACGTATCGAATTAATTTCTTTTATACAACTGATTGACAATAGAATAGACAAAGACAAATGTTAATTGAGTAGATCAAGAAGTTCAACGGTGCATAGCAGAGCAGACATAGACACATAATCATCTGTATACGGATATTGTTGTAAGGTCAACGACTGTTGTTGCTGATAGAAATCAATTATAGATTAAATTCGATTGAATGTTATTTAAAGATATTGTATATAAGACCTTTTTTTTTCTTTCTTTCATAGTCAGTAATAACGCTTGATGATAGTAGTATAAGTAACCACGGACCATTTTAACCTTTTGACAAGCATAGTATTCATACACGTCCAGTCAATAAATGAACATATGCGCGTGCAAAAACAGACATATAACCGAAGATTAACTGATTCATCACGTGAAGTATAATAAGATCGATGAAAAAAATTTCGCAATATGATGTCATATTGGCGAGGTCAATAGTTCATTTATTTTTTATATTATGTACTAAAGTGTTTGAGAATATGTGTGAGACGAAGGTCAATTAACTTTTATGGGTAAAACTTTGTCATTGTTCAAAAAAAAAAGATGTGAAAAAGTACTTATACTTCCATTTTGAAATATAGCAAATGAAGACTTATTAACCATTGATAACAACTTGAATTTGTTAGTTAGATTGAAATGATTGTTTTTTTTTCTTCTTCTTACTTTTCCCCTTAGTGGCTTGGTCAAGATCAAGAACGGTGAACGAGACGTAAAAAGTATATATATACATTTATACACACTCTCACGTTCATTCATTCACATCATCATATGTCTCGCGGCTAGATTGAAAGAGATGGTGGTCACTAAAAAGAAGAAGAATTTGTCGTTCTTTCTCTTTTGCCGATAGATGATAGTTCAAAATTGATTGTTCATTTGTCCTCCTTCATTCAAATTGCACGATATATCGGCGATTAGATCACCACGAAACGTCTTGATTGTGTGCTGTTTGAACATATTCTCGAAATTGGTCAATCGCGACGACAAACTTCTACTACTATCTATTATGATTATAACAGACAGGTAAATTAGGAAATGAACAACTCTTAAAAGAAGAAAATGAAGTGCCTCCAAGGGGGTTATTTGATGGATGCTTTGAACTCAATTGATTCGATGTCGGCTAGTTTTAATGTTCTCACATATGGACTCTTGTTGTTAATCAATTAACAAGCAAATAGATGTTAGTGATGATAGCAGCAACGTGCTACTTTTTATCTTCGATATTGTTCATCAAACATACACGTATGATATATATCGCTATTAAGTTGAAATCGTGCATGTGTCTATGCAGGAAACAGACCGTGTTTAGTGTGTGCTTTGTGCTCTGATAATAGTAATGGTCAACCTTACATCATCTTTTATAATATTTTGTTTTCTATATTTGATACACGCGTGTACACAAGCTCACACACAATCGTCGTCATTGTCCGAGAGTCAAATCCTTCTCTTCTTCTTCTTCTCCTCTTTTTCTCGTCCATCTGATGGTGGGTTGAATTACTACTATTACTACCACTACGGTTCGTACACTTCATTCTTATCGAGCTATGTGTGAATCATGCCAACAAAATTTAAGCACATTTTTGTGTAAGACTGCAAAAAAAAGACGTTATGATTTCCTTTGTTGTTGTTGTTGTTTTTATTGCTAGTATATCTCGGTAAGCCTTCATATAATCATAATATCTATCTAAATTATATTTATATAACAGAGATAAATAAAAGAAAAGAATCAAAACGAAAAATGAGTCGCCTTTTTTCTTTTGTGTTCTTTCTTTTTTTAGATCATTTATTTGTTAGTGATGATGTCAACATCTATGAAAGCGACTTGATCTTTTCATAAAGCTGGTAAACATAATTTTCTCTTCCAACTTACTTAAATACTCTTCGTGTGCACATGCATTCCAGTTTGTTCAGTTTTATCTTTCTAACCAAAAAAAAAAGAAATTATCTATGACCCTGACATTTCTACCTTCTTTTCTCTCTCTCTCTCCCTCTTTCCCTTCTTCTCAGTGATGTTGTAATATATATATGCGTAATTCGATTTTCCACTAACATATCCTTTTGAAAAAAAAAACACTTGGCATAGTGTCATATGCTGTTTTATTTACTTTTTGATAGGTCGCACATGCTTATTGAGCAAGCTGATACATTATTTTAACGTATTCTCTTTAGTTTGAATGACTATAAGATTTGATAACATCATACGCCATCGCCTCCCTTCGAAATTGATGATGAGACACGCAAGAAGACGATAGCGGACGGATTGCGTTATGTGATTTATCGATTTAACTTTTCGTTTTTACGCTAGTTTGACAGTTTTGTTAGTAAGTATATATACATATATAAATATGTATGTGTATGTATAATGTATTTATTGAATTTTTGTTTTGTTAACGACTGATCCTGTCTGGTAATATTTGAGTGTGTATGTATTTATTTGTCCTGCAATTATCGTCTTTGTTGCACCATTTTAAATGGTAATAATCACGGGCGTGTTCATATAATTGATACGGTGGTCAATGAATGTTAAGGTAAAATATTTTATGTTTATATATATACATACATATGTTAAACGATAAAGAAAAAAAAAGAGAAAAAGAGAGTGTTGAACCGAAAGAGCCAACAAAACAAAGTGCTTGACATACTACTTGTCACTAGTATTGTGGTAGTCTCTCTTTCTCTGATATATTGTCAAACACTCTTTAACTATCGTGTTGACCACTTAATATTGAGAGCAGAACTGCTTTAAGGTCAAATTAAATTATAACAAGATTCTATCTTAATTTCTAGAAATAATACAATAAGTTGTAAGTAAAAATTCTTGTGTTTTTATTCTTCACTAGTGTGATCGTTCACACACTAATACTAACTTTATTCATTTCTTTCATTCTTTTTTTTTTACTCTATAATTATATATAGATGGGAACTATACATTCTTTAGTGACTATTGTGTCCGTTCACTTTCTTATGTTTCTGTCAAATTCACCTGTAGAGAACAACCTTGAGTGAATAAGAGAGAAAGTAAAGACGGAAATAATCTATTGAAATTCGATAATTGCTGCCGCTACGATGACCGATGGTCAGCTGGAAGGCCTGTTCTTTCCTCTCCATCTATACTTGATTACTTGTTGTCAAGGGAATTAAGACGTTTTCGCATCACGATCACATCTGCTCATTTAACAAGCAACATAAATTGTGATAAAATCGAACTTTTGATGAGACAAATCTATTTTATTTCTTTTACACTTCAATAATGGTTGTCCTATCGATAAAAGTATGTGAATACACTAAAACAATTTCTTCACACTGTTTTTTTTTACTATGTATATCTATCTATTAATCACCTTGATGTTAGTTAGTAAATGATTGATATATTAATAAGCATGATATACATATTTCGCTTCAAGGAGTAAAAAAAAAGAACGAAAATCTAATTTATATGTTTGTCTTGTTCTTTTCTAATAGATAACATTCATAATTTTTTTTCTATTTCATGAAATATTGTCTCTTAGATAACTTTTTTATTTATAGTAGTAAGTTATAGTTATATTATTTGATAAGAATAATAAACAAAAAAGAAAGAAAATTCAATATTCCTATAGAAATATATATATCTCACATTACATATTCTATTAGTTATACATAGATTTATTGACCTTGTGCTTGTATAGTAGCCGATAGCGTGTATACATATATAGAAAAATCTCATCAACATTACTATTTACTTGTAATTTCACTATTTTCTCGTTTTATTCCATTGTCTGCCGGAAGGGTGTGAATCTCTTTTGCCACATATGTACCGAATTGATCATCACTGGCGGCTATATCGTTGACGGGTTGACATAGTAGACAGTGGCAAGAAAGACTAATCTTCTCCTAATTAATTCTAACAAATGCTTTTGTTGTAGGAAAAAAAACGACCTTGACACAATGATCTCTATATACTCTTTTGTAGTCTATGTATGTTTATGTACTGTTTGAAAATGCAAACTCTCTTTTCTTTCTCATCTTATACTGTTTAGTTCAATCTTCTTCTTTTGTACAATGAGAATAAGTAGAGACGAAATATTTGCATTCTGACGAGGTGAATATAAACATCTCATCAATGCAAGTTGAGTGTATATGTGTGTACGCCTGACCTTCGTCCATCATCATCATCATTATCGTTCTGAATGTGAAAAGAAGAAATAGTTGTGCTATTCATTGCTGAGAGTGATTTGTATCCATTCTTTTCTTTTTTTTTTCTCTCATTGGCATACCACCCGTAGAACGGCAAGACTAATTGTACAAGGAAAAAAAAGATGCGTGCTGAATACAACAATTCCGGAATTCACTTATGTACACATACACAGCATCGTAATGAATGACTGACAGATCTATCAACATAAAAAGTTTTTTTTATTCATATTTATTTTTTTGTTTGATTGTTCCAGATCACGAAGCAGAACGATGACTCTTGACACTATCAATTGAACATATACATATGAGCAGAGATGAATAATAAGAATTCATCTTCGTACTCTTTACATTTGTCAAAATCAAATAAGTATGTATTTTTTTATTTATTCATTTTCTTTTTTCAATTTTATAATTTCATATATGAGAATTTATTTTGACAATGTAATTGAAACCTGTTTATTTAAATTTTTTCTTTTCTTATTCTTTCTTTGTTGTACATTTTTTTTTTTATAAAAGTCCTTCAATTGTACATAAGAAAAGATGAAAAAGTAGATGACTACAGCAACTACTACCATATCATTGTAAAAAGAAAAAGTGACATTGACACCAAACTCACAGCGTGTAATGGAAACAAATGAATGTTGTATAAAGTCAACTTCAACCGAGTTCTTTCATTTTGACTAGTTGCTTCTTTTTTTTTGTCTTTGTCACGTTCATTATAACAGGTAAAAGACTTCATTTTTAAACTCAAAAAGGTAGGATTACATCAAATCGAAGTTAAGCCTAGTAAGAACTATAGATAGATTATTTTGTACTTACAATAAAATTTAGTTATATAAGATTAGTTATTTTGTAAAGAATAATAAGAAAACTTTTTCGAGAGAAAATAAATAAACAAAACTATCTTGTAACTGATGATTCCATATTAACAATAAAAACAAATTTTAATGAGAGTATAAAATTGTTTAAAATAATTCATATGAATAAGTTATTCTTTTGAAATTTACTACTAATTTATTAAGATTTCTTTTGATAGGAAGATATTTTCGAAAGAATTTAATCTAACATTTTATTTATATGTAGAACACATGGTTCTTAATCTATTGTAACAATTTAAATTAAAATAAATATTCGTTTTCTTTTCAATTATTGAATGATAATTTTCAGCATCTAAAGAAGCGATAGTTTTATTCTTTTAGAATACTTTGTTATAGACTACACTTCAGTAAATAGATGTCAGTTATGAAAAAAAATGCTCCTTTTTATTCTTATTAACTTTTATTCTTTTCAAATATTACAAAAAATAGTTGAAACATATTCTTCATAAATATAGTTAAAGTATATTTTATTATCAGTTATTAAGATTAAAGTTAAATATCTTTTCTATTTCATTAAATATTATCTTTTTAATCTTTATGAGTAACATCTATAAAACTGATCATAACAACTAGTGACAGTAAAACATCAACATATGTCTATTAGTTTGATGATTAATTATTCTATAAATTTAATAAATTGATTCTAATATAAATTTCCTAATTAAAACTCTATAAAATATTGTCAAATTTTATAAAGACTGAATACGTAAGACGTAGAAGGTATATATTCCTAATATCTAAAGATTGATATCATATATTTGCATCTTACATCATAATTAAAACAAAATAAAAAACGATTTTCTGATAATAAATTTATATATAGTACTGATTGATTCATAAATATAACAAGGTAATAAACCTTGAAAATAACAAACTTCTTGTATTATTCATTCTATAACAGAATATTACCGTAGCTAATAAAAATACAATCATCATAGTTGTTTTATTCAATCAAATGATGCTGTAATATTCTCATAAAATAAACTGAATTTTCAGTGCATATGTGTAAATTTTTTTTTTACTCATTCATCTATTATCAAAGATTGGAGGTCCATTTTTTCTAGGAAGATAAATACACATATAGACTGATCAAGGATTGTATTACTATATACAATTATCAGTTAAATCATTTCTAATATTTCGAATAGATGCATTAATAATATGTTATTAGATTTTCATATCATAAAAAAAGAAGCTCGTTTTAAACAGATAGTATCATTCGTCATTGTCGGGTAATAAGCGATGATACACGTAATAGCCCTGCAATTTTTTCTACGTTCACCTGGGCAATCTCTCAACATAGAGGTCATCAACCTATCACCCATATACACATGACTCGTTGTTTCTTTTTTTTTTTCTTCTTCTTTTATAAAGAAAAGTATTGTCGTCTAGTTGTCTATATACGCATCTGCTCAACATCCCATGTCTTTTTCTCTTGTGCCCATTAGTACAATTTGACTCTAAATTTATGACATGTGTACATACAAATGACTCGATCACAATCGATTTTTTTCTCTTTTTGCTTATATATATATATTGTACAATAAAGCATTAATATTTATATGAAAACATATGCCGAGTGAGGTATTTCTTTCTTCTTCTTTTTTTTTTCTGATGATATCATAAAAATGGACGAATATTATGCATGAAATTGTTGTTTATACAGATGTATTGTCTAGTTAACTACTTAATCATATTCATTCTTTTTAGAAGCACAAAAGATAGTCAGAATAATAAACGACAAGAATTTTGGAATGGTACATTAGTTGATGATTACAATTTTCTTATGTCTGAAGAACTTATTTGCCGTTGTAAAGTATGTTTTTTTTCATTTGAAATTAATAATAAAAAACAATAAATCATAAAATTTTTTAGGGCTCTCTTAGTGAACCATTTACATCATTAAATGATCTTTCTGTACATCATGTATCTTATAATGAATTTGAAAAACAATATGGTGAATTAGCTCATTGGTGTGAAAAAATCTATGAAACAATAAGAAAAATTTCATCGAATGCTTTAACACGTTATCTTCGACAAGTAAATAATAAAATAAAATTTGAATTTATAAAAAACATATCTTGTTTTTTCTATTGGTTTTTTTTTTATAGAAATATTATGAAGAATTATATGAACAAAGTTTAATGCGTTTACGTATGTTTAGTCAATATGCTGATAAATTAATCGAACGTTTTCCCGATTTAAAATTAAATATTAATGATAAAATGATAAGAATTACTCAACAATGGAATATTCTTGAATCATGTTTTATTAATTATTTAGATGAAGATTTTGATCGAATACTTCAAGGTTAATTTTCTTACGTTATTATATATTTAAGACGAAAAGAAGAATATTATCTTTATTCTTTAGATTTACATAATGAATTATTTGTATTTGAAGAATGGCTTAGTATAACAGAAGAACAATTATGGATATTTGAATCAATTCGAAGTGATGACATTTCATTAGAAGATTTTCAATTTAAGCTTCATCAACATACGGTAAGATAGTATTTAATAGGTGTTAAAACTGCCTTTTTATTCAAATAGGTCAATGTTAGAAATGAATAAAATTAATTTTTTTTTTTGTTTTTAATATTTAGAAATTGCAAGATGAAATTAAATCAAGAAATAGTCGTGTTTCATCAATTATTGAAATTTGTGAACGTTTAAAAAATGATTATGAAGAACAAGCTGATCAAGTACCATTTGATTTAGCAAGTGATCTGGAAAATCGATGGCATCAAACATGGCTTAATTCAGTTGAAATTCAATGTAAACTTGAAGAACGATTGAAAATTTTAAGAGTAAGTTACATTTTTTTGGCAGTTTAATGATTAATACGGCTTCATGCCTTTTTTTTTGCTCTTATAATTTCAACGTACTTTGCCTTCAAAAAATGCTAATATTGTATTGATTAGAAAATGATATATGTATTGAAGCAAACAAGAAAAAACGTATAGACATTCGTGCCGGTTACTCTTTTTTCTATATATATATATATATTGCACATTGGTGTTATGTATGCGGCATGTCATCATAACTGAAATGGCATGCACGTCTGCTTACGTATGACTTGTAAGTGACCTAATACTATCACTATGTCTTCTAATGGTATTATCCTTTCTTTCTCCTGAACAGTTATTTTTTGTTAATTATCAAGCTATATACTATAAAGTAGACTCTAGATTATTTGAAGAATGACCTGTGTGTGTATATGTAGATGTTTAATTTTCTTTTTTTTTCTACTCATTGACAAGGTAGAACTCATATACGTATTTGTCTTATTTGAGGAGCCAAGAGAATAAATGCCAGCGTTCATTTTTTTTCCTTCTTGCTTTACTTCTCTCTTCCTTAGTCGGTCTGCCTTTCTCTTTTTTTTTTTATTCATTGTCTAACAATTTCGACCGCTGGTTGCTCGAGCAAGAGAATGGGAGAAAAAAGAGACAAAACGTTTTTCAGTTGCAATGATTGTCGATTTTTTAACAATTGCATGTTTGCCTCGATCACACTAGTTGAAAGTACGTTTTTATTTCTTGTTTCTCTATCTATCATTCATGAGAAAAAAAAGAGGTGGAGTAGCAGTATATATATATATATATATATGAATGAAATTAAACATATATTTGTACATATGTTGGATGACACACTTCAAATAAAATGAGAAGAGAAAGAAAATGAAGGCTAAATCATCCCTATTCGTTTAAATTATTGATTAATACTATACAATACGATCAACTAAACCACTAATAATATATAACGAACCTTCTGTTCCTTGTCTATATCTAGAAATGTCTCGTAAGTATCTGGCAAGTTCAATATTCTTTTTTTCTTCGTTTATTTAAAGAAACCGATCTGTTGCCCGTTGGAAATGATTGACCGATATATTGAAAGAGAACATAAATATGTTCATCCAACATGTAGACGTATGTGTCAGCTTGTTATTTGTCTTTTGGCATATGCTTGCCATCAGTTTATTCGAAGTTGACATAAACTGTTGAAGACACAATGCTTACTTCTATCAGGTAAAATGACGTATATACATATATATATATATATATATCTATACGCTTCGGGTTCTCTTCTGTATAGAAGTAATTTCTTTAGTTTACTTAAGTAAACAGAGCAAAGATAATGTGCTTGGACATCGGTATATAATCAGTCATCTGGCCTTCTCGATTTTCTTTCTCGCATGTATATGTGTATATATGTGTTGATCCCTTTATGCGCGTGTCATCATCACAAGACATCGTTCTTTTTTTAATCGTGTTTTAGCTAGATGTATGTATTTGTAAGGGACTGTCTATCGAAGAATAACAAAAGAATTGGTGTGGCGAAGAAAAAAAAAAAGAAAATTGAAGTCGCGTCAAAGCTGCAATGCGGACAGGGACAGGAACTGGATACATACGGAGAAGGAGAGTTAAATACATAGACGGATAGAGAGAGAGAGAGAGAAAGAAAACGAAAAGTAATTTGAATCATTCTCTTCTTCTCTTCTATTGTACTGTACTAAATAGAGCGCCACGGTCACTGAGAATGATTTATATCAAGTAGTAGAATATAAATAGATAGACTTGTCGAATAATCGACAGTTAGACAGAACATATTATAGTTTTTGACCATGAAACTCGTTCTGCTCAAGTATTTTCTGTTAATAACATAATTTATGATGCATCGAATTTTTTTTCTCTTCTCTCAAATTTACACATTATAATCTCATATTCTCTTTTTTTGTCTCATTTATAAATACAACATAGTACCAGTTAACGGATTTGCGCTTGGCCGCTACTGCTTATTCACACTGATGAACAAATGAATGGTTGACTGAATGAGTGAGTGATGATAACAGCAGAAACATGAAGACTGATACACCCTGTCAAATAGACAGGAAAAGAGAAATAGAGACATCGATTACATCATCATCTCTTCTCATAATCTCAAATTTCCTCGTTTTTCTCTCTCCATATTCGTTCTTGCTTAATTGAACATTCTATGTCCTTAGAGAGAAAGATAGTCGGTAATAATAAGAACATCAGTAAGATGCATTAATATACAGGTAAAATATTTAACTGACCTCGAGTCAGGCAATCGTTGATTTTATTCGGAAATTGAACTAAGATTATCTTAAAGATCAAAGAAAGAAAAAAACTACTGATGCTGATTCGAATTGACTGATTAGATGAACTCATTTATATATATATATATATTTTTTTTTTTTTTTGTAGAATACGACTACACTTAATTTAATTGACGAAGAAGAAGAAGAAATTGAAGAAGAAGACGATATTATTCCATTCAATTCAAGTGAATACGAAAAAATTCCATTAACACCGTCAAATCGAAGTATAGATAGTTTAAATTCTACAATAAATAATCGTAAACGTCCACGATCTCCATTTATTTTAAATTTAAATAATACATTACAATCAAAATCAGTTTATTTAAAAAGAAAAATGGCAACATCAAAACGACATATGTCATTAAATCTTTTACCAATAAATTGTCCATCAACAATTTATTATTCATTAACAAATATAAATGATATTGATGATCAAATAATAATAAAAAAACAAAAAAAAACATTATCAAAATTAGATATTGGATATGAAAGTGAAGATGAAAATAATTATTCAGATAAAAATCTTCATCCAATATTTCAAGTTAAAAAAAGTCATAGTGACTATTTAATTGGACAAAAAACAAGTCATAAAAATATTTTTTCGTATTTAACACATTCATTACCATCATTTGAACATAATCATTCTTTACCAACATGGTGGAGACATTCAATAACATCCGCTTATGATACATGTTCAAATCCAGATATTGATTTAAGTATTGATGAAACAAAAAAGCCACAAATAAAAACATCTTTACTTATGTATAGTAAAAAATATACAAAATTTAAACAGATTAAATCATCTTCACAACAACAATCATTATCATCACCAATATCAAATATAAAACAAAATAATTCACCATTAAATCCAACATCAAATTCATATGATGCAAGTGCTGAATATACAGATCCTGAACAATCAGAAAATGATGTTGATATATTATCATCAGATTTTAATTCAACATCACCTATTCATCATTATCAAAATTCTGAATCTCAATTTTATAATCGATATACAACAACAACCACAACAGGATATTCATCTGATATTGAATTAGAAACAACAACACGATCTGAAACGGAAGATCAACAAACACTACATTTAGGTGAGAATCATGAAGAAAAAAAAAGGAGAATGTTAACAGTTGTTCTGTCTCGAAATAAGTTCAATTCAATTATATATTGACTTTTCAAACAATAAGAAGAAAAAAAAAGAGAGTTGAAGTATTTACTACCCAGAAGAATTGTAGTATTGTTGGTTACATCATTTATACATTCTTCTTTTATTCTGAATAGGTGAAGTGTCTCAGATGAAGACTGATACATTGACTTTACCGTCATTAGCAACTTCAGATGGTAAGAACGGCTTTCTTTTTTTTTCTTTTGAAAATCTAATTAGAAATGATTTTTCGAGGATTCGATTCACTCAATACAATAATAATGAACGAGAAGATTGAAAGTTCCGAACCTTGTTGGGACGGATATCAAGTAAATAAATAAATAATATTTGAAATTTTTTTAAATAATTTAAAATTTTGTTTTCGTCTTTTTATTAGAATCCTCTTTTTTATCCTCTTAATTCTCAAGATATGGATTCAATTGAAACAACACTTAAATGGGAAGATCAATTTTTAGAGATGGATCAACCAAATAATTCATCATCTGATGATGAAAATCATTTCAATGAAAATTCCAATCATTTTTCACGGGTAAATATTTCAAATTTATTATTAATAAAAGAAAAAGAAATGCACGAAATTGTTAATTTACTTGTCTAAATTTAATAGAACCGTTAAATAAACCTTGAAGGACATCAGTTGTTATTGAAAAATCAATTCCAAGTTTTTTTTTCTCTCTTACTAAAATACTTCATTCATGAAGAAGCCTTTTAACGTTGTAATTTAAGTAAAATGTATAGTTGCATAAAGAAAAAGAGAATTCATTTGTATAGGTAACTTTTACAAAATAGACGTTATTATTTCAAGCTACCAAAAGTGAGTCTATTATTTTTGAAATAAATATTATTTCGTATGCGAATAAATTATTTATTTATAAATTTTTATATGAAGAATATCTTAAAAGGTTTTATCAGTCTATTATTCCCTTGGGATATTTATGATAACGATTCTGAAATAGTAATGACTATATAAACAAATCAACGAACAATATTGTTTTGTCTGTTGAAACACTAAGAGCATCTGGACTTTTCTAGATGAAATATTATCCAAAAAAGAAATAACAAAGTTCTTCTCTCACAGCATGTTCTCTCTTTTAAAGAAATTTCAGACATGGAACATTGCTATTAAAATGCCTTTAGTTATATGTCCTTCGCACAGCAGCTTGTGGTATTTTATAAAACTGATAATTATATATATATTTATATTTTATTATAGTATTGCAATATAGTATCAAGGACAAGTCTCAGGATAATAACACTTCTCATGATTCATAGTTTATTACCTATAAAAATTTATTCTTTTTTTTTGTAATTTTAATTAAACGACAAAACGAACGGCTGATGATATTCTCATATTTTATATGAAAGGATTAAAAATTTGAAAAAATAAAAAGAAATATGCGAAGACACGAATATATATATATACATATCACTTATCAATACTATTAAAAACACTTAAGGCAATAATTGTAAATGACCGACTACTTACAAGATATTGCTACTTATAGATCACGTACACATGCAGGGATCCGTTTAAATTTCGTTGTTTTTTTCTCTTTTGTATCAAAGAATATGACAATAAGAAGCCGCGTTACTTTTTCACTCCTCCCGATGACAAGTGGTAATGAAACATAAAATTACTTTTCTTTTTCTTCTGATATTATTTCAAGGACATAAACATATTTGATTCATTTATATCCATATCTACGTATTTTTATAGTAGAATGACTGTTCATTGTTAAAGGTCAAACGATCACTTTCTCTTCGATTTATTTGTTGCTCATCTTTTGTATCCTATACCAGTAGTCAGACTCATTTTTCTTCCTTCTATTAGATATAAACCACAGAAAATAGATTAGTGTGTTATACTTTCCATTATCTATAGAAAAATGAAACAGAAACTAATGATGAACGTTCTATTTTTTTTTCATCCTTTCTTTTTCTCCTTCTGCTTATTACTTTTTCGCATGCGCATATACGCAAAAAAAAACTTCAGTGCTTGCTCGTGCCGCCAACGCCGATAATAATTAGAGATAGAATATGCGCAAGAATAGAATAGGAAAAAAAAATGAGAGATGGCCTTTTTTCTTTTTTTTTCCTTCTTCCACCTTTTTTTTCCGCTTAGTAGGTTTTTTTTCTTCTTCTGGGATTCAGTCTTTCCAATGCATGTTAATGTGGTTTGTTAATATTGATCATTGGACGATCAAACTTGCTTATTTAGCATTACGAAAAATAGACCAAGATATAATACAAAATAATAATCAGGTAGATATGTCTCATTATAAAGGTGAAAAATAGTCAATTAACGGTTAATATGCATTGCGCGGTCGATTGGATTCACACTATTTAAATCTATACCCCGTTTTTTTTATTGATCGGCCTTCAAATAGAAAAAACTTGTTTTGTCCTATGTATTAAAAAAAAACAGAAATGTTAATTCAATGTTTCTTTCGTTTTTTTTTGAGGACTGATCATTTCTATTGATCATGTTTTAAAAATTCTTTTCATTTTCTTTTGATACATCTGAAGGATTTCTTTGAAAATCGATCACTATTTTGTTTTTTGTTTTACTTGATCCCGATATGTTTGTATGACGGTGGTTAATTAGAATGTGCATTTGTATTATTCACGCCCTCAGGGATAAGACTTTACATATGTATATATACATGACACAATCATTTTCAATGATCTTTTCTTTTTGTTTTATGATTAGAACATACATGATTCATCATCATTAACCGGAGGTGTTACTGATTTAATCGGAACTAAACAAGTATTAGATTCAGATTCGGATTTAGACGATTTTAATTACGTTTTAAACGAAACTGAACGACAATTATATAAAGCACGACAAAGTTTAGAAAAGAAAAAACGTCATCAACCATTTGCACTCAATGATCGTAATCTACGAAAATATGTATGTTATATATGATCAAATTATTATTCATATCAATATATATATATATATGTATATATGTTTTTCTTTATTAATGTAGGATGAAGTTTTAAGAACGTGTGAAACGAATATTCAATGTTTACAACAAATTTTAAAAAATTTACATAGATCAAAAAATTCACGTCTTAACAGCACGAAAGCTATTGAACAATTACAAAGTAAGTAAAGTAGACAATTGAAAACAAATCATATATAGGGGGTTTCTTTTTCTGTTTTTAAAATTGTCCTAGATGTCTATACTTCATCTATTTCACTTTCCCACACATATGTATAAGACATAAATTATCCGTCCTGTCCCATTATCGTTAGATAGACACCACCTTTTCTTTTTTTTTATCGTTTACTGTTCAATATATAAAACGCGTGTGTTTATTTAATGTCTCTTTCATTCATTGTTTCTCAATTTCTTTTCTTTATTCGTCTTTTATAATGACTACTAGTACAATTACTAACAGCAGCAGCTCATATTACACATAGACAATGTTCAATACTGTCTCCACTTAACAAGAGACAACGAAAAAAAAGAAATAGTATAGTTGATCACTTCGATCGATTAAATTAAAAATATGTATGTGCTTGACTACAATAGAATTCATATATATAAAATAAATATAGTAAGCATCACATATATTCTAATGTGTTCAGAAGCTAATGACCATAAAATCGGCACGATGTTGAGACCATTATCACTTGCCTTGAGACGACAAACATTTGCTACTAGTTGATTAATACTTGAAAAATGATGGTAATTGCTGAAGATTTGTATATTTGATGAAGAAACTTGTTTTTCCAATCGATAAAAACGTTGTGCAATGTCATTCTTTCGTGCACATACATATGCATACGATCGCGATCTCTTCTTTCGCTCTTATTACATGCTTTTCTTCTCTTTTTCTTTTCTTTTCTTTTTTTTTTGTATCGTTCGTTCGATGTAGTAAGTAATGTGTCCTTCAAAATAAGAGAAAAGAGAAACACAACAAAACACTACCATATCCGTATTGTCTCTGGCGAAGTAAAAGAGGGCGGGAAAGGAAAAAAACCGTTTTTTTTCATTCATACTCGTGCTTAGCTTACGCACGTTATTCTACGTCAGATTCAACACTATAACTCGACAACAATCATGTAAGTTTCTTGTTATATTACATCACGGAAGAAAAAAACAAAGGTCAATTTACTACTTTTGTTAATAATAAAAAGCCAAATGTTAAGCCGATTTAATTGTTGATCTTGAGGGATATATTATTGAACCTTAATTCTTTATTTATCATCTATACAGGTGACAAGTTAGATTTTTATTCTATCGGATTTCCTATTTATTTAATCTATTTTCTTCTTGTTTATGTTCGATGTGTATATTAATCTCATTTTAACACCCTAAAGAAGTTACCTACATATATATATATGTTATACAGATTGATCTTTTATTATTTGCATTTAAACATACATATATATGTACAGACTTTATATCAATGATTATAAGATATTCATCATATATAGATCTATTATGAAGTTTTGTAACAAAAATAATAGTAGTAGATAATATGTACACCAAATGCCTAATATTTCCTTTGGTATATTATAACCTTTTGTTGTTAATCATATTTTCCAGCATATTTGTCTGGTTGGCATGACATGCGACAACAAGTTAATGATGATCGACTACGTGCACGTCAATTATTATATATATCACAAGAAATTATTAAATTAAAATTACGTTTAGACGACGAATTAACCCGTATACATTCCATTCATAATCATAATCATCCATGGTTAGACGATAGTTTAATTGAATTAATGCATCGAATACATTATGAAATTGATTCCGAAAAAGATTTTCGACAAGTAAAAAAAAAAAAGAAACAAACATTTTTTTTTCTTAAACAATTTAATTAAATAAATTATATTTTTATATAGAAATTAGCTTCCTATCGTGCTGATATACTCTCCGCTGAAGAACATCTTAACGAATATCGAATGTCATATCAAGATAGTTCATCATCATCGAATATTGATGAACATATACATAGTTGTCGTCTAGCACTTGAACAACTCACTGATAAGTAAGATTTCTTTTCTTTTTTTTTTTGTTTTGTCTTTATTGTAAACATATTCTTAATGCTCCGCCTACTTTTTTTCTTTCTATTCAATTAAGAATGGACACATATCAAACTCAATTACGCACATTCTCCATAATGATCGACAGTCTTTTACCTATTGAAACGCAGATTGAACAAAAATTGACTGCTTGTGAATATAATAGCAATTATCAAGTAATAAAAAGAATTATTATAAATTAATACACGTGTTTCTTTATTGTTTTCATTATTTATATATAGGTCGAACTTCAAGATATTCAAAGATTAATCGATAAATATGAACAAATAATGAATAATAAAAATCGTTCAGTGATTTCAACAAATAATATATATTCAAAATTAAAAAATCATTGTGAATGTAAATTAGATTTATATAAACGAATGTTAAATGATTTTTTTCGTAAAATTCATTCAAAACATGTTTCATTTGATGGTTCAATTAATTTAAATAATAATAATTCCAGTATATATCATACATCATCATCATCATCATCAACACCACAACAATATATACATGATACAAATCAAAATTTACGTTCAAGACATTATCAACGAACAGAAACTCATACAACTAGTGATATTCCTCGTATGTTAAATATAAATAGAAAAAAAAACTTTTTTTTTCGATTTTTTTATTATTATTCAAATTTTCTTTTATTCTAGATGATTATTATAATGATACATTAAATAAACAAAGTTCAACATCATCATATATATCTGATGATTGTAAAGTTTTATATATTGAAACAGTTATTGAAGTTGATAAACCTGTTTTTTATGAACGAACAAATGATACATCAACAAAAATAAATACAGAATATCATCATAGAATTCCACAATCAACAATAAATACAGAATATCATTATAGAATTCCGCAATCAACAATAAATACAGAACATCATCATAAAATTCCACAATCAACAATAAATACTCAACCATCATCAAATAATATTTATATGAATACAAAACAAATACATGAATCATCCGATGAAGATTTAAATAAACCGGTGAATTTATCAACAATAACAACAACATCATCATCATCAACAACAAAAAATCGTCAAAAAAATCAAATTCAACATGTTGATAGTGGAATTGAATATGATCAAATATCATCACCACATTCATCATCATCATCAACAATATTTAATCAACGAACATTAAATAATAAAAAAATATTATTTCCGCCAATAAAATCCGATACAATAAATGATGAAATATCACAATCAACACTTATTCATCGTATAAATCCAATAAAAACAAAACCATTTATAAAAGATAATATACAAACAAATGCTACAATAAATTCATATTGGAATCGTTTAAAACAAACATGGTTACGTTCATTATTACTCGGTCTTTTACTATTGTTTATTTTATTTTTTGTTTATTTTTCTCGACTTGATACATGTTCAAGATTGACTATAATTCGAACAATTTTTCGAAAAATCTATCGTATTGAACATGAAGGTTTACCAACAATTTGATGATTTATATTCATCATAAGAGTTCTGTATGATATACACATTTTTATTCTTTTTTCTTTTTTTTTTTCCTTTTTGATATTGTCGTTCCAACTTGTGCTCGTTAGTATGTGTGTTATCTTTTGTACAGAATGTTTTTCTTTTTTCAGTATACGAGTGAGTGTTTATAGTGTGTCTTTTTTTTGGATAAAAGTGAGCATTTTTTTCTTTTTTGTGGATTGTTGTTTTTTTTTTCCTTGAAAGCATAGATATATATATATACATGAACAATGCAGCCGAGAGATTATAAAATGAAAAGAAGATTTATTATATAAAATTGTTTAATTATTCTTTTGTATGAAATATAAATATATAAATTCTTGTTTTTTTTATTATGATAGATAAGTATTGAAAAGAATTTTGATGAATTAATTCATTATCTTTGTTCATTGACCTTGAATAATATTGTATGAGTGTATTAATACTAACAAAATGAGATGAAATATGATCAAATTTAAATATAACTATATATTTGTCAAATAAAGAGTTAAAATCTGATAGTACTACTTTTTTTTCGTGTTTAATAACTTGTATTACATAAAAGAATGAGTTATAAAGATTTGATCTCTCTTCTTTTTTTTTCAAAATAATATTCTATTCTTGAATGTTTAATTTTGAATGAGTAAGTAGGAAACCGATTAGATAGAAAAAAGAACCATATTTAATAATATATAGTCTAATAGAATTACCATCATTTTGATTAATATTCCTATATGCAATGCGAATGTGACTATCATAAGGCAAATGCATGCGCTTAAAATTCATCTGTCAATGTCATTTTTCTTTGTATATAAACCATATTTTTTTTCCGATTCCATTTTTTTCTCTCTTTTCTTCTCGATACATCATAATATTATTTCCATATTTATGTAATATTTTCAACATTCTTTTTTTTCTTTCGTATTATTCAACCATCAATTAAATAATTATTTTATTATTCTTGAAAAAAAGAAAAAATGAAAATGATAATGAATTTTTAATAGAATTAATTATATTTTGACAACTAGTACATCAAATAAATAGAAATGTTATTATTTTTATTTTATGACATATACCACACACATAATCAGATAGAAAATTTTATTATGTTTTATATAAAAAAATATTTAAAATATTGAATGAGACAGGGTCAACAATCACACTTAACATTTCAATTTTCTGTCACGCAATACATTGTATTTAACAAACAAAATTTACCACAAGATACAGCATGAAAAACTCTTCAATTTATTTGAAACCGATTATTTTATAGTTGTAGTTTTCATTTTCAAAATGAACAAAATTTGTAGCAATTAAATTTCGATTGTGCACAAACGATAACTTTTCCCGTAGAACATGAGTTTATTTGTTCTTTTTAAATTGTAGAGCTTCTCACGCTGCATCTTATAATATGTTTTATTTTCTTCTTAAGATAATGTTTTAAGTGATTAAAAATTGAAATACCAAACTCAAGTATTTACTTAGCTTCATTCAATATCGGTCTACTTTGTTTTCACTGTACTAGGTTGGCAATAATATTATTTTCAGGAAGCTACCACCATTATTTCAATTAGAGTAACTAATAAATTTTATATTAAATAAAAGCTCGTGAAAAATGGAATATATTGGTACTGAATAGTGAAGATGATGAAAATCTTTTAATGTTAAACTTGAAAAATTTTCAAAAATTTTTTGCTGTCTTTACGATGGAATACTAGGATGTTAGTGATTCGAAAATGGAATAAAACATTGTTCTTGGATATTTTTACATGGTTTGAAAGAGTTCATCGAGCTCTGCAACACTGTATATACTAATAAATTTTTAAATCATGTGCAGTTTTTCATCTGAGATGAAACGAGTATATTTTGAAATGTTTGAGAGTGTGAGAATAATAAAAGAAAAGCTAGTATTCCATTTTTGAATCACTAACATCTTAGTATTTCATCGTAAAAACAGCAAAAAATTTTTGAAAATTTCTCAAATTTTACATTAAATGGTTTTCATCACTTTTGCTATTTAGTACCAAAATACTCCATTTTTCACGAGCTTTCATTTAATATAAAATTTATTAGTTACTCTATTTGAAATGATGGTGGTAGCCTCCCTGGAATAATATTATTTCCAATTTAATATTATGAATAAAAAGTAAACAAATATTTGTATGAAAGTATGTTGACAACGAAAGATTAATTCTATTTTTCATATGTTTTTATGTGATCACGTGGTAAATCGGAACAAAAGAAATGACAAAAAATGGTTTTTTTCCTACTATAATGTAATGAATCATATTTTATTTACTATAGGTGAAAAAAAGAATATTCCAACTTAGAAAAAACAAATAGGTAAAATAAAAAAAAAAGGTCACATTTATAAACTACTTCATTGACAATATTAAATTTTTCTTCAAATATCAATTTCATGACCACATATAATAATGTTAAAACATCATTAGATAATTCTCATAGTCTTATTAAACGTTCTATTATTATTTGGTTAGATATTGATATAAATCATGCTAATGAAACTATAACAAATTCATTTAATACTATTCAATCTATTGTTGATTCTATTGAAATATTTATTAATATAAATGAATGTATTCAATATATTGATACAATAAAAAATGAAGAAATATTTTTAATTATTATTGATTCTTTTGATCAACAACATATTCGTCTTATAAATCTTATTGAAGAAACAAATCAAATTAATTCAGTTTATATATATTCAAATGATTTATCAAAAGAAATAATTTGGAAAAATGAATGTAAAAAATTTCAAGGAATATTTCCTGATATTAAACATATATGTAATATACTTGAAGAAAATATTTATTCATTAAAATCAAATCCTTCTATAACAAGTATTATTTCTTCAATAGATGCAGATCAAAATGAACTTGATCAAACATTTATGTATTCAAAATTATTAACAGATATTATTTATAAAATTGAATATGATGAAAATCTAAAAAATCAATCATTCGATTTTTGTCGTGAACAATATATTGACAATAATACACAATTAAAAATAATTGATGAATTTAAAGAAAATTATTATAAGAATTCACCAATATGGTGGTATACAAAAGACTCGCCTGCTTATTTATTAATTCGAGATGCATTTCTAACACAAAATATTAATATTTTAATACAAATGGGTTTTTTTATAAAAGATCTTCATCAAGCAATTAAAAAAATACATTCAGAAAAAAATCTAACTATAAAATTTACTGTTTATCGTGGTCAAGGAATGTTAAATATTGATTTTGAAGATTTTCGAAAACAAAAAGGTGGTCTGTATGCTTTTCATAATTTTACATCAACAAGTACTGATCAAGAAGTAAGTCTTCATTTTGCAAAATGTGCACTAGTTGATTTAAAAAAAGTTGGAATATTATTCGAAATGGAAATTGATCCATTAATTTGTTCAATACCATTTGCTTCTGTAAATAATACTAGTTATTTTTTAGAAGCAGAAAATGAAATATTATTTTCTACACATACAGTTTTTAGAATAGGTGAATTTAATCAAATTGATGATCGATTATGGAAAGTTAATTTAATATTAACTCGTGATATTGACCAACAAATGATATATTTTGTTAAATATATACGAAATGAAATTTATGGTATAACTAATTGGCATTCACTTGCTATATTATTATATAAAATGGGTATATATGATAAAGCTATTGAAATATTTAATAAAATTATGGAAATCACTAATGAAAATGATAATGATAAATTTATGATAACATTAGCTTCTATTTATAATAATTTTGGTTTAATATATGATTCAATGGAAAATTATTCGAATGCACTTGCATGGTATGAAAAAGCACTTGAAATTCAACAAAAAATTCTTCCTTCAGATCATCCATCATTAGCTACTGTCTATAATAATATTGGAATGATATATCGATCTATGGGAAATTATCCTCAAGCACTTTTATATTGTGAAAAAACACTTGAAATTAGATTAAAATCTTCTTCATTAAATCATAAATCACTAACTACAGTTTATAGTAATATTGGTATGATATATGAAGCACAAGGAGATTATAAAAATGCTTTATTATATTATAAAAAAGCTTTTGAACTTCAAAAATGTTCATATCCACTTTATCATCCAGAATTATGTCTCAGTTATAATAATTTTGGTGGTATATATTGTTTAATGGGAAATTATTCAACTGCATTATCATATTATGAAAAAACATTTCAAATTCAAGAGAAATTTCTTCCCTCTGATCATCCATCAATGGCAATTATTTGTAATAATATTGGTCATGTATATCAATTAATGGGACATTATCTTACTTCAATATCATATTATGAAGAAGCTCTTACAATTCAAGAAAAATTCGGTTCACCAAATCAATTATCATTAGCAGTTACATATAATAATATTGGTTTAGTATATCGATTAAAAGAAAATTATTCAACTGCACTTTCATATTATAAAAAAGCATTAGAAATCGAAGAAAAATCTCTTTCATCAAATCATCCATCATTAGCTTCTACTTACAATAATCTCGCTGCTGTATATCAATCAATGGAAGAATATACGACTGCACTTTCATACTATGAAAAAACACTTGAAATATGGCAAAAATCTCTTCCATCTAATCATTCATCATTGGCTACTATTTTTAATAATATGGGTAGTGTTTATGATTCAATAGGAAATTATAAACAAGCTCTTTCATATTATGAAAAAACAATTGAAATTCAACAGCAATTACCATTAAAAAATCATTTAGAATTAGCTAGTACATACAATAATATAGGAGAAGTATATCGATCAATGAAAGATTATCCAAAAGCATTATCATACTATCAAAAAACATTAGAAATTGAACAGAAAATTCTTTCGAATAAACATCCATCATTAGCTACTACTGTAAATAATATGGCTATAGCATTTGATGCTAATAATCAATATGATAAAGCATTGGAATATGCAGAACAAGCTTTTGATATTTTTTGTCATGTATTTGGACCAAATCATTCTCAAACAAAACAAAGTCAAATATATCTAAATCAATTACGTCAAAAACTATTACCAACTACATAAATGTGCTGATAAATACAATTTAATTCTCTTTTATATTAAAATTGAATTTCTTTTATACATATCCTAGATCCATACAACGATTCTTTTAGTATATTTATCATATACTAGTTTATTTATACTTTTATTATTTTTTTGTAAATTTTATTCCTAAAATGAGTGACCTGATAATTTCATTAAAAATTGTTGAACAAAACATTGAATCATTTGATCATAAACAAATTAACTATTTTAATGATATATATATATATTGTAAGTAGTATTCAAGACCAGAATTCATTATGAAAAAATTTTCATTTTATATCATTTATTTTGCATAAATCATAGCCATTCATAAACACTAATAGAAAATTTATAAACAAAATTCAATTAGTTACATATCTTAAAAGAATTCAACAACAAGAAGTATATATAATACGATCAAAAAGAAACATTTAAAATGACAATAAAATTTTTATTTTTTTTTTGTTTATAACATATACAATAAATATAGAGATAGATTAGATGTTTAATAACAACAGAAAAATACAACAGACAAATACACATGACAATAGCAGACATTTTATTTTTGTTTTATAGTTCTTTGTCCAAAAAAACGATAATTATTGAATAAAAGACATTATTCTTTTATTTTTGTCTCATTATTCATTGGATCTTTCGTACATAGATTTAAATTCAGTCCATACAGGATCTTCACGTTCTCCAGTAAGCCAATTTGATGATGATGGAAGTTGTTGTTGTTTAGATGAAAAATCATATTCTGTACGTTTTTCAATTTCACGTAAACTTTTATATAAATGAAAATCTGCAAACCATGCATGAAAAAGTGCTTCCTAAATTAAACCAAATTATTTAAAAACAAAACATATATTAAAATCTTTTTCAAAAACTTACAGTTGATCTAATACGTGTTATAGCTTGAACAACTAAAAGTTTATTTGAAATAAGATCAATAGCTTCTTCTGTTATATCACGCCATCGTGGATGAGCATACATTAATTGTTTATTACGTACAATATCTTCAGCACGATGAACATCTTTTTCATCATAAGGTAATGTACCAGATAAAGCTGCATAAAGAACAATACCAACACTCCACATATCAACTAATCGATTATAACCTTCTTCACTGCGATAAATTTCTGGTGCACAATAAACTTTCTAAAATAAATAATAGATTATTAAAAAAAAAAAGAAACAAATTTCTATAAAATTTTATTAAATACATACTGTTCCTACACGTGTTTTACGAAATGAATGTTCACCAATAATTCTTGAATAACCAAAATCAGCTAATTTTACCAAAGGTAAATCATTTTTATATTTTATTGTTGATTGTTTATTAGTATTATTATTATTAGGTGGTATTGGTTTAATAAATGATATAAGAATATTTTCACATTTAACATCAAGATGACCACAATTATTTAAATGTAAATATCTTAATGCAATAATAACTTGATATATAAGCATTTTACTCATATTTTCATCAAGCCATTTATTAGGTGATTCCATTATATATTTACACATATCAGTTTCCATACGTTCAGTAATAATATATACAGCATCACCACGTTCAAAATAAGCTTCTAGTTTAAGAATATTAATCTAAATATAAAATTTTAATTAATAATTTCTTTTTTTTATATTCATGAAAATTAATTTAATTTACATGATTGAATTTATAAAGATGATCGATTTCTTCATTTGTTCGTCGAATATCTTCTTCACTACAATTTGCTTTTTCAATACATTTAATAGCAACTTTACTTTTTGTTGATTTTCGAATAGCACCTACTACTCGTCCAAATTGACCTTACAAAAAATAAAAAATTAATTTTTTATTAAAGATTACTTTGATTTTTAAATTATTTTATATATATATACCTTCTCCAATTTTTTCACCAGTAAATGTATAAAGTTCATGTAAATCTTTATCTTCATTATCTCTTCCATGTGGTGGACGTCGATAAATACTTGTTCTTCGTTTTAAATTACCAGTTTGTTTTGTATTAGTTGGTGCTGTTGATGGTGTAGCAGTAGATGAAGCATTAGCTAATGATTCCCATAGATCTCGAATTGATGAATAAAATTGTGCTGTTTGCATTTGTAAATCATCAGAATCACTTTTTTTTCCAACACATAAAATAAATTTATTTTGAAAATGTATTTCAAAAATATGACCTCGTTCATCCATAAAATGTGTTAAAATAAGATCACTTATTTCAGTTAATGCAAAAACTGTATCAATATCAGTATTTTGACGTGTTTGTTGTTGTTGTTGTTGTTGTTGTGAAGTAGATATACTTGATAAATTTGTAGTTAATTTTAATGTATTTGGTGTTAAACGAAATAAATATCTTCGAAATATATCAGTACCACTAATACATGCTGGAAAAATACCTTCATCAATAATAGTTGTAGCTACGACAGATTGTTCAGTTTCTTTTGAAGTATTCGATGATGGACTATAGATAGGTACAGTTGTATTACCTGGTGTTAGTGTTGAATTTGATGCAGTTGATGGTGCAGGAACAAATGGATTAACAAAACTAATTTGTGATGGTTGAGTGATTGGTGTAGTAGATTTTGATGGTGGTGATGGAGGATCAGTAGGTGTTAAACAATCATCAAGTAAAAATGGTGCACAATCTTTATGATATATCATACGACATTTTCGACAACGAAAACCTTGCCGATATATTCCTGTAATAAGACGTGAACATTTTGAACAATTTGTTGGTACATTTAATTGACATCGATATAAAGCATGTGGATTTTGATTAATTTCAACAGGTACAACAACTAATTCAATTAATGAATTTTGTTCAATATCTGATAATTGAGCAATTGGTACCATTGTTAGATCTGTTGTTGGAATTCGAAATAAATAAAGTGTATAACGTTCAATCATTGGTAATGTTTTTGAATTAATTGCAATTGATCGTATCCAACTTTCTGCATCGCGATAAATTTTATCAATTATTGAACTTGATACATCATTTACTGGATATCGAAATGATTTTTGTTGAAAACCAAATTTTAATGTGACTGATATTGCATCTGTACGTAGAAGTTTTTCTAATAGAGCAGCTGATTGTACTGATGATGGTGCAGCTGATGTTCCTGATGATGATGCTGTTGAAGTTGCTGGTGTACGTGACATTGCACTTCTTTTTTTTAAACTATAATAATCGAATATATTTTTATTTTCAACTTAAAAATTAATCGTTAGAAAAAAAAACGAGAAGATCTAATCTAACTTTATGAAAGTTGACATAGCTGTTAACATTATTATAATAAAATAATTGTTCGATTCTTTGGTCTTTTTTTTCTCATTTCTTTTTTTCTCTTTAACTACTCTCGTTTTTCTTTGCCATTTTTTTTCTATATTTTTTTTTCTTCACATCTTTATTGTTTGAACTGGTAGAGCATCGTTATATATATATATGCATGCTTTACAGATGGGGTATTTAATAAGTCATACATCATAGCAGTACAATATGACTAATATGTCATTTATCTTTGCTTACTGCAATAGAAGAAAAAAAATGCGAGCAATTCTCAAAACGAAAATATTAAAAAATAGTCTATAGAAAGAATATTGACTGAAGAATTACAGCAGCATGTTGTTCTTTTATTATTTTTTACACATCATATATCTCGAAATGTATGATAAAAGAAAAAGGAAGTTCACTGATTTATTAGCAAGCACCACTCCGTTTTGTGAATAAATATAAAATTTACATGTATGACATGCTAAGTAAAATAACTAAAAAATCATACACAGAAAATAATGTTAGTTAAAATGTACTGGTTTGATTTATTAAATGAATATTATCATATATATATATATATAGTTAATTTATTTAAAATTAACTGGAAATATACTTTGCCTATAGAAAGTAGATAATTAATAAAATTTATGAAAAGATTACAAAACTTAAGTTTATTGTTATAAAATTAAAAATGAATTGACTAATGTGTATATAATAAAAATTGGTTTAAATGTAATATGAATCTAAATAAATATTATATCATTAACAAGAATTTTTTCTGATATAATCAATTAACTTTACTAAAGAATTTCTACATTTATACGATTAAGATTCAGTTTAAAGCAAAAAAGAAAGATATATTAATAATTCAATAAAAATTTATTTGAGTTAAGAAAAGAAAAACATCTGTTCAAAAAATTATTGATTATTGACAATGATATTACATATTTTTTTTTGTAAATGAACATGAGGTTTGATAAGATTAAAATATTGACAGATACTTTCATTTATCTAATGTGAGATGAATGTGTGAAAAAAAACACAACCATATGTTTTGCATTTTTAAATAATTATTAAGTCAATATGACATATTTTTTACCTTACCGTACTAAATAAAATGGTCCAATAAAAGAATTTTTTAAGAGACGAACAAAAGTATTCCTAATAAATATTGAAATGATATTAATCTTCATCAATCAATGTCATGTTTTAACTAATACATTTAAAAGTTCTAAGAATTTACGTCATACATATATTGAATTAAAGAAAATCCGCATGAAAATATATATTTAATATTTATTTGACAGAAGAAATATGAATATATTAGAAAATTATCTATCTTTCTATAAAAGAATTTTGACAATGTTTGCTTTTAATTAAAATTACATAATATTACTCTAATAATGATAGATATTGAATATTTTATAAAAATAAAGTATTATTTTTGTTAATTTTTGTTAGCATTTAGTTTCTATAAATAAGGTAGACTAAAAATTAAAGGTAAGAAATGCAGAAAGAATATTACAAACAAAGGATGAGTGGTTCATTTGTGTTAACTTAAATTCAAATTGAATAATACTTATGTTTACCTAAAAGTTCGGAAAAGTAACAATTGGTCGAAAAAGAATTTGGTCGCATACGACAGAATCAGTTACATTATAGTTTATTCAATAGCAAAAAGCTGATAGAAGAGAAAACAAAAATTAATTCAATTACAAATTTAGTGCTAATTCTTCGATTTGTATAAGTAGTGTTGAATGTGAAGAAAGTAATAAATTCTTTAAACGTTTACTATAATCTAAATATTTCTTAGTCTGAAATGTGGATTGATCAGCATTAACTTTAACAATTTGATCATAACTATACTGTTCTTCCTTCTAAAGACTTTGAACAAATACCCAGAGCGACAAATGTTCACATTCAATAACGGAATTAAATCTTCAGTGGCAAGCTTCGGCTTGGTTATTCGTTTGCATTGAGTCATTGATAGTTCGTTGATACATATTCCATAAGTCGACAGGATATCTTGGGTTGCACGTCCATTTGGTCATCTTCTTTCAATATATGTATCTTCGAAATAATCGAGAACTGGTTCCAGAACTGATAATAAAGATACGTAGAGATCGTCGAATCCTTGATTAATGTCGTGAGATGGAAGAAATGCTAATGCAGCAATTTTATTGTCATCGTAGGCGAATTTCAAATTATTTTCGTAGTTGTTTTTTAATCCAAGATCCTATAAATAAGATTTAACATCCATCTAAGTTACAAAACTAAAAAAACTTGAAGCTTTCGCTGAATACTTTTCTGTGAATGAAAGAAGCATGTTGATATTCGTAGACATAATTTATTCTCTTCCCCCGATAGTTAAATTAATTTATTTTAGTATAATAAACATTTACAAATAATAATATGTGGCGTTTAGTTGTTTGAAAACACAAAAATTCTTAGAATATTACACTCATACATTTATATTCATTCATAACAAATTGGCCGATTTGGTAGTCAATTAGTTCTCATTTTATGTAACATTATAATAGTGATATAGAACAAGACGGTGGAAGTAATGGACTGGACGATTGTTTCATTTCCGTATTACTATTATAATGTTACATAAAACAAGAACAAATAGACTGTCAAATTTGCCTATTTATTATGAATGAATCAAAATGTATGAATGTAATATTGTAAGAATTTACGTTTTGTATTTTGTGTGAGTAAGTTGTTTTTCAAACAATGAAACGTCACATTATTATTTGTAAATGTTTATATACTAAAACAAATTAATTTAACTAGAAAAGGAAGAGATTAAATTATGTATACGAATTCAACAATATTTCTATCACGCCAAGAAACATGCTGACATTGACAGTGAATTGTGTGGTATATTAAAACTCTCTTGGAACGTGTTAATTGCTGCTCTTTGGAAATCGATCATAGTTGACTTAGGATTTCATGAAGGACATAAACGACGTAATTCATTAATTAATTTTTGATAAGTCTGCTGTTGTTTGTGTGAGAGTGACGAAAAGACTGATGGAAATATCCCATTTTGATCGATACCGTGTACAGTATATAATTGTATAAAAATAACTGGTGTAACCTATCATAAAGATTAAGCAAATCATCTTTGCATATTAATACGTTTAGAACTGACGTAGTAAATATACTTTGAATGTTCAGTCAAAGAATGTTTCTTCAAGAATTTTCAGTTGCTCAGGAGATGAAAACAACATTAAATGCTGATCACCAGATCCAGAATCAAATTGTAAAAATGAAACATTTCTAATTGTTGTTGTTAAAGAAGTTGGAATAGTTGTAAAATTTTTATCATGTGGAATTTATGGTAAATCATTTTTTTGACGATGTCAAGGAATGTTTCTTTTGATATATTTTAAATTCGGAAGACGAGTTACCATTTGATCAGATGCACCGTTTAAACAATTGTCATTAATCTGTTGAGTACCTTCTGTAGTAGTCACTGCAGGAGAATGTATTTCGTCTTCGATTAATAAGAATTCAGTGTTGACAACAGTTGCAGGATGATTATGATCATTATTATTGAATAAAATCGCATTTTTTTTATGTCTTTATGAATTCGTCCTTTGCATTTTATTGTTCTGCAATACTTACATTTCCAATAAGCTTTTTTATCATGATTCGATCAATTTTATAATTAAATCCATTGAGCATAAGTAAGGGTTTGGTTTTTCCCTTTGTGGAAATGTTGAAAGATGGCATGTTTCTATGAAAGCGACTGATCATTTCTCTCCTTGTAAAGATTGGCTGGTCATTAGAGTTTTCAAAGTCTATTTACCAGAACCAATCGCGAATGCTCTGTCGCTCAATGGATTAAGCTTTAACCATGCTTCAGACTCATAGAAATTCAACTAAGACACACGAGACACAATTGTTTTATCATTGCTTAGCGTATGATAAGCTTCGACTAATATTCAGTGCGACTAATTGTCGTAGACTCCAAAAATTCGGATAACGGCGTGAGAGGAAAGAGATAGATCGCAATGATCAGAACTGTTTGTTAACACTAAATAAAGAATTGAATTCTATACAAGATCCGCCATAAATTAAGTTTTTTTAATTGCTAGCACGACGGCTAAAAAATCAAAAATACTTTCAATAATTGTCAAAAGTTTATCTAAAATCGTCTTATCCTATTATAAACAATTCATTTCCAAGCAAAACTCATGCCATATTTGAGATCACCGTCAAAAATTCAATTAGAAAACATAGATTTTATTAAACATAGTTTGTCTTTAAAAATTTCCTCCTGATCTTCCTTGGATACTTTATACATAAGTATCCGTATATGGCTACCTTCGAACGAATTTGTAATCAAAAAGATTGTTTTACATAAAAAATATATTTTCCAATACAGTTGTTGATGTTGATCTCAACAATAACATTCATTTTTCTTAGAAATTAATTGTTAATGGTCAAATAAATCGTTTTCGGACATGATTTTAGTAATTTGTTGATGGGATTTAGAATTGTTAGTCATCGTACTACCATTTTAAAAACTTTACTGATAATGAATCTTGTAGAGAATTTAATTCTTTACTTAGTATTTATAAAAAGTTCGGATTACAATGACTCATTCCTCCCTTCTTATAACATTATCAGAAGTTTTGATTAATACGAAATAGAATAAAATTAATTTTACACTTTGGAAGATATAGAGATGCGCATAATAATTTTCGATTGTTTTTTTTTGATGTTTCAATAAGTTGTATCAATCCTCTAAAAATACTATAAACATATTGTTAGCAGAGACACCATTGAATGAAGAGAGAGGGAAGGTACATCTCTCCTCGTGACCAAAAATATATCTGAAAAGGGATGCGAATAAAAAAGCTTCTTGCAAGAAGAAATTATTTTTCTCCTGATATGCACCCCTCAATCTCAAGCAAGTACTCCCCGTAGAAAATTCATAGCTGCGACGCTGAATATTAGATTGGACATTTGAATGAATCGTATGGTTCACTAATTTATTTAATGTTATTTGTAATTGAATTACAAGAAGATAATTAATGGAAAGTTTGAGACAAAATTGAATTTTATTTCCGTTTTGTCAAAGTTTGATATATTTCTTGGCATCGATCATGAGCACATGCTTCACATAAATCCTTTCGATGTGGTCCACCACCAAATCTACCTTGTGGAACATCAGTAACAGGAATAATATATTCGTCCATATCAACATCACAATCACGTCTGCCCTCATAACATCTTTGTAAGATATAGAGAAGCAGACGCTGAACTGTATACCATACTTGCTTATAATCATTACAAATTCCTATATGATAGGTATCATCCGTGTCGTCACATTCTCTACAACGTAGGCCAAATCGTTTCATTCGAACTATTCCACGTCCTGTACGAGAATCAAGATGGAATCGAAATAAAATCATGCTCCATGAGGATTGCCAGAAGTGCCGATGGTTACATTGATAACTGCAATACAAAAGAAAAATTTATTTAGTTATGTTATTTCATATTTTAAAAACTGACTCTGCACGAGTTCGGTATAGTATTTCAAACCAATCTGATTTTGATTTTGGTTTGAGCTGAAAGCCAGCGTTGGTTAGTCTTTCAAATTTCCAATGATGTCCATATGGTAGAGGCTCATGACAAAGAATTTGATTAAAAACAAGTTCAAATGTTCGAAACGTCATTTTGTCTCAAATAAAAAATTGCCTGTCTGAAAGGGAACAATCTTAATAATACTAATCTTTCTTCAAAAATGTGTTAAGTAAATATTATAACAGAACGAAAAAAGCAGGAACTAGTTGCATGTTGTATTTTTATGTGCACGAAATTCATGCATACGCATCTTTTTTCTTTTCATTATGCATACTGATTCCGTGACATTAGTATTTTTCTTTTGATTTTTACAGTATTTTTTTCGACCGCTTACGAAAGAGCTGAAAGATAAGATGACAGTAATAAATAGAGAACCGATTATCGGTTTGGGACGATTAAGATAAATGAAGACCACCACTGCCGCATAAGATTCTAGAGAAACTGAAAGTAATCAGAAAGTTAAGAAATCGATTCTATAGAAAGCACCGCGAAGAGGATCGACCCTTTATACGATATATGACGAGTGAATTCAGAAAAGAAGTCGCGGATTACAGTTCTAGTCGATAGAATTCTTTTCTTTCTTCAATACAGGAGAGTCAAAGCAAAAACCACTCTGCTTTCTAGAAATACTTATCTCACACCTAATGATCCTCTACGTTGCCCTTCAACAAGTTAAAGATCGATAGAAGGCAGATTTCATATCTGAAGGAAATCACAGAGAAACTCTACAGGTATTACTAAAATCTATTTATACTGTCTGATGTTGATCCAGATGACACATAAGAGATTCGAATCGAAAAAGAATACAAAGATGTTATATCGCAGATCTTCAAGTGTAATAAAAAGGTTACGCCAATCAACCTACTAAAGATCAACAAGGTAATGAAAGAACTCAAACCGAAAAGTCAGCTGGGATAGACATCATTTCTAATTTCATAATTAAACAACTGCTTTCAGCTTTTGTGAAATGTTTATGTTTATGTTTCAATGAGTGGATTAACAATAGTTATTTTCCAGAAGAATCGAAAATAGCTAAAATTATTACGTTGAACAAACTAAAAACTGGAGCATCCAACTGTCAACAGACACGTTCAATATCTCTTTTGGCCACCCACTCAAAAATATACGAGAAAATCCTTTTCGCACGAACTCAAGAGTGGGTGGTTATTAACAACATTTTTTGTAAAGGCTGCTCGTTACAAACGAGAGTATTATCAATCTGCTAAGAAATAAAATAATCTAGCAGGTAATATACCCGTAGTGAGGGTTTATGTCGATTGTAAAAAAACCTACCATCTGGTCTGACACAAAGGATTGATTGTCAGACTGTATTGCATGCAAAATCCACTGAAAATACTGAAATTATTTATCATTTGACTAGAGAATAGAAATGTATACGTAATGTTCGGCAATTAAAAATCAAAATGTTCAACATTCATATAGATCTTCCACAGATAGCTTGATCAGTCCGTATATTTTTATAATATATCATGTCGAGCTAATTAAATTCACTGGTGTCTTCTCTACACACCTGTTTGCTGATGATCTGAGTACTCTAATTATTCTTCCGATACATAAAAGTTATAAAGAAATACTGAGGTTTACAGATATAAGTGGCTCTCAAGTATGCCAAAATCTCTTTGATTATGCTCGTAAATGAAAACAACCGATAAACGTAACAAAAATAGTTTACCAAATCTTTTACTCTCAAGTGAAGGTACCAGAGGTGCAGATTAAAATGGACTTATCGTTATTGGAAAGAGTGAGAGTTTTTAAGTATCTAGGTTTTACTTGGACTGGTAAATTATCCTTGAGATCCACAGTAGACAAATGTCTAAAGAATATTCAAAAATCCTATATTAAGTTGAGTTGGATCAAACGAAATGAAAGCACATCAACTTGGGTGATGCAAACTTATTTCTTTGCTTACTTATTCCTGTACTTCAGTTGGTTGTTCCTCTTTTTTCTTTGCTTCCTGCAACGCAGCAGGAATTAATCTGTAGAAAATACTGAGTAGGACTCCGACTTATACATAAATATCTGCATGTAAGACCGCGTGAGTTATTCAACTATATCAAAGAAAAACCTATCGTGCACTATGTATGTAAAAACCTACAAAAACGGTTTGTAAACATCTATAAAACTGATTTAAAGATCTCGATGTTTTATCAAGACATCTTTTACTAGGACCTACTCGAGAAACAAAAGCTAGAGAGTAGAAGAAGACAAAACGCTCTTGGAATTGGACACTTTTTTGTTAACTTGGTTCGCTTTCTTAGAGCAACACGCATATATAGATGCTCATCGTCGATGATATAAAAATTTGTCTACTCATTGGATTGAATCTTTAATAACATTTCTATCTATTTAGTAATATAGTGCTTCTTTTATTGATTAGCTTAAAGAAAGAACTGCATTACTACTCCAAGCTGATAGCCTTTGTCTACATTACTTGAATTCACGTTCTGTTGCTTTCGTACTGTTGCACGGACGTTAGCTGTATACTCTGTATAGTCCAAGTAATATCATTGTTGTTTCATTTTCGAGTAGGTAATAATCTGGTGGTTTTCTACTGACGTATGCTCATACTGCTTATTTTTTTATTATTATTTTCTTTTCTCTCTTTCTTCTTTCCTTTGTTCTGCTTCTCCCTTTTATCTATATATTATATCTCTTAGTTTCTTTCGTTCCCCATTATGTTGTTAATAACGCGGTCTCTGCATCTATTTCAGCTGCTACATATGTCAAGCTTTATAGTGTCTAGTAACTATGTATATGTGGTACTCATTTATATCATTCTAGTACGGTTGAACAGTGCTTCCGAGCGATTCAACGGATTACCTAAACAAAAATAATTACCAATATATACTTATCGTAATGAAAATTCTACGGACTGATATACTGTTTCTAATATCTAACTGACTAGAAATAAAAAGAAATTTTAGCGAAGAAAATATCTATTTTTACATTGATCTTATCAAATATTATTGATCGTAAAAACTATGAATCAGTAGGAGTATTTTATACATATATGCAAGGGACACCGTAAAACGATGCTTAACATGTAATGCATGCTGCAAAAGAATTACATCCATGCACACAAGATGTTTTGTTATTTCATGCAACTATTCATAGATCCACATTCTTGCTTCTGCGCCTCTACAGAATGGGTCAAATGGCAGGTAATCGAGAAACAATCAGATATCTGACTTACGGCTCGAGTAAATGAGTTTGTTGTTTCGCCGAGGATCGGCATGTACACAGTCATTGAATATCCATATGAAACAAATGATTAAACATACCAAAATAGGCAAAAGAAAAAATATGGACAACAACAAAAACATGTTTAATGTATTTAGACAAAATTTTTGACGGTTTCACCTTTGGCGAAAAATATGTTTATCTTGAGGGTGACGTTAGTGAGAACCTCTGTTAAACATCAATATTGACCTTATCAAGAAAATTTTACTTTTTCATAGATACAAAAAAAACAATATACAGGATGATGGAAAAACCACCTTATCAAAAAAAAATATTGGCTATCTTAAGTACGACTCGAATAAACAAGCTAATTCTTTTTTCAATAAAAGAAGCATATCTCAGCTCCATATCTGCAGAGGCATGGTTAGAGAGATCCTTTGTTAAGTTTTTTTCAATTTATGAAAGAAATAAATTTTTTTGATTGAGATTAATAGTGATATTTAACAGAAGTTCTCAGCAATCTTGTCCCTCTCGATCTGGAGTGTAAATATGCCTTCACCTTTGATAAAAAAAAATGAGCCCGTTTGCTGAAGTGGTAACAGAGATAGCCGATTGTCTCTCGGTTACCTGTCTTTTGGTCCATCCTATATTTTTACGAAAAAAGACAATAATAAAAACCTTCTGTAACAAAATCTTTTTTCTTTTTGGTAATAAAACAAGATTTCTACTTTCAACCAGTGCAGATAAAGCCTTTCAACATATGAAAAAGAAGTCACATGTGACAGATATGCTTATATACACACAAGATCTCACATGAAATATAAAATTTAATCTTCTGCATATTTTTCTCAGATGAATGCTTTTCTCACTACATCATCTATTTACATTAGTAAAGTATTCAGAAATCACTGAAGAAGAAAGGACCCAACTAGACAAGACATATTAAAAAGTAACTGAAGATATGTAATTGATGTTGCTATGTAGAAACAGCATTGATTTTGTTTATTCAATTTTAAATTATCTAGTCAACTTGTGGTCCTAGAGTTATTTTTTCTACTCACCAGAATAGATAAGTTAGTGTCTTTTTTTGTTACAGAGAAACCTAAAAAATCAAAATAATTTGAAATTTCTCTCAAAAAAAAGTAAGTAATAGAATGAATAAAGACAGACATACAAATATAACAAAATATTGATGTTATCGTTTATTCTTTTATAGCTTCAAGCAAGAGTGATAATCCAAGTATGAAATGGAGAGAAGAATGAGTCGGAAGGTGAATAATGAGAAATATGCGAAGAGAATCATTTATACAAGCATGTTCAAGAGAAATGAGAAATAGAAAAAGTGAAGTGAATATGAGAGGCAAACTACTTACAGATCATTATCCATCACGATAAGAACCTTTTATAATACCTTGGGAGAAAAAACATTGAACTACTTCTTGCTTCCGCATCAGTAAATATGTAGTTGTCATTTCATACGAGCACATGTTTTATACTTATTTAGCTAATAACATTTGCATATATTATCACTATTACAGTAAAATATATTTATATTTTACGTAGATTTGAATATTACATGAAGACTGAGATTAATATTTCGTCATATATAAGAATATTTCATGTCGACAAACACTCAGAATTACGGTGAGTGTCGAAAATTTCGTCCTACTTTTTTGTTTTGATTCATATATTAAAACTACATAAAATTAATTTAATTCAATTATATGTTTGGATAGTAGAGATCAAGCACTATATAAATAGACCTATTGAATTCGAAGAATTCTTGAATATGAAATCCAATAGAAAAAACAACCTTCAGTACTAACAAAAAAACTAACATAAAAAGCTATAAAATGATATAGTTGTTATAGAATGCTTTCATGAATAGTCAACCACAAAGTATTCAGAAAACTTTTCATCTTATCAGAGTTTGTAGAACTTTACTCGCTGATCATTTTGGCAAAAAAGTTTTTTGAATTTAATGGAGAAACGATGGTATCATAATCAAAATATTAAATACCGGAGTGCTTCAATATGTTTGCAGCATAACTTGTTTCGCGAACATCTCTGAACAATCAAATGATAAAATGTTGGTTTTTCTTTCAAAAAAAATCACCATGTAAGGCTCTACAAAAACTATAAGAAAAAAACCCTACTGACTTCTTTTAATAGTTTCTTCTATACTTCAAATGATTAAGGAAACAATAATATCTTGATTTTGTTTTCAAAAGATGCGTCGTCGAAAGCTCTATAAAAGTCATAAAAAGAAATCTATATTGCATAACAAAAATTCTTTCAAACATTTTTATTTTCATTTTGTAATTTTTTTATGTCAGTTTGTGCTCAATCTCTACTATCCAAATATACCAGTGAATTAAATTAATCTTGTGTAGTTTTAATACATAAATTAAAACAAAAAAGTGTGACTAGACTTTTGACGCTTACTGTACATTTTTTAGCTTTCAGATGCAAATTGCTTTTTCTTTTAGAATTGATTTATTTTATTTCACATATTTATTGTAGTACTTTTAGTTTTTATATTCATATTCATCAATATGATCATCACAGATGCGAGAAACGATATAAAAAAAAGTGTGAAAATGAATAAAGATCAAATTATGATGAATTGAGACATCATGCAATCTGATAATGAGCTAGTTATATTAATTATTCAGTATAAGTCTTGAAATTCATTGCTCTGCCTGCTTTCACATATAACAAAGATAAAGATCTGTCCATAGACCTATATCATGTTTTATAAACTTTAATATAAACATTAATATTTATCTGCAACTCTAAATTCTAATCTTACACATTTACATTTACCAATAAAATGTCACTTTCTTACAACTAACACTTGCTCGAAATGTTATGAAGATGTATATTAATTTGATAAACAGATAATATGTCGAAAATCGAAAATGTCAAAAATAAAACTAATGTAGTTTGATTATATTTCATTCATACACTAATATAGAATGTGAACACTAGAGTAAATTACACCATTATTGTTGACATAAATATACTTTAGTACCATTAAAAATACGTCTAATAATTTTTTTTTCTATATATTCGTACCATTATTTATAATGACTTGTTCATAATTACCTCTCATTTTTTTTGAGTACTGTTTTTTTAAATTAATGGGCACATGATATTTGCTTTCTCCTCTATATGGGGTAAGAATATTTTGATAAAAAATGTATACAAATGACGTTTTTTCATTTGCATCGTTTGTTAATAATCATATTTTCATTAACATTATTATTTTTTAATTATCATTTATTCATATTATAGCAAGTCAATTGTCTATGTCAAACTAAATTTTATGAATACCACTATCTTTAATTATTTAAACATTTAAATTAAAATAAAGTATAGTCTAAAGACGTTATTTAATTCTTGTAGTTGAGAAAAGATAAATAAATATGAATGTATTGCAAGTTTTTAGTATGATTAGTAGGAAAAAATAGAAGTAGATCTACTAAAATTCTGCGTAGTAAGACTGGTCTTTCAATCTAAAATTGACTTTTGGAATACATATAGAATAATTATCCAAAATGAAACGAATTCATAGATATCTGATTCAACTTATCTTACTTTCCTATTATTCAAAGCACCACATAAAAAATTCTAGTTCTACAATGTGAATGTCATCGTAAAGTTTGAGGAAAATATCACCCTTTCTTTAACAAAAAGAAAAGTCCTGTTGAAACACTTCTTTTTACAAGTCGCTTTCTCGTAGTATGACTTGTATTTTAAATATGTTCAGTTTTCTTCAACGTATAAGTAGAATAACGTCGTTCAACATTAAAACGCGTAAGTGCCTATGAGAGAGTATCGTAATATGATAAGCATGCATCGATAAAATCGGAAACAAGACAAATATATATTTTGATAGGGCATTTCAGATTATACAGAATGAGCCTATCGATATATCCTTCTTCTTTTCCTTGATGCTTATCAAATTTCGCTTTCTTATCATGTTTCAAGAAAAATAATGATTTTATCACCACCTAAACCTCAGAACTTTGTAATGATACAAGCTGAAAAACTAGAAGCTTATGCAACTATGGGTTATTCACAGAGAAATAATATACTAAAAAATGTCAAAAATAGGACAAAGAAAAGATATTTTATTAGACAACTATAGCTACGAGCTCAATTACGTTAAAAATTTGCAACTTATTCATATATATTTTTTTTTCTTTCTTAATTATTTTGTACTGTTCTATTCAATAAGACTAAAGAATCTGTTAGAACAAAAATGGATATTTAAACAAACTTCATATAGATCTTTAGTAATAAAATGATACCACTATACATTCTATGCTTTATAATATATTATTTACAACTAATTATTAAATAGCAGATGTTATTATTAGAATAAAATATCTTATAAAAATTACTTTGCATAAAATATTACTATTCAACAAATAATATTTCTATTAATTAATATTCATTAAATTTGTATAAAAATCTTCTCTTAGATTTATTTAAATAATGGCATATATTATTTACAAGAAATTTCTAATATTGAATTTTCTAAATAGTAAAAATATTTTTATTTTATATATAAAGTAATATTTCAAGACAAAGATCATGTTCTTATATACTAAACAATAGCGCCCTCCCGAGATATCAAATCATTTGATGACTAATTATATCTACCAATCATTTTGCATATATTTCTTTTTAAGGTAAACAATAAAATTGCCACAGGCATATGTAGAACTTTTTTTTATGATAATAGTGGCTTTTATAATAATGAGCCATCGTAAAAAAAGTAATGATCGAAAATCATCACCAACATCATCATCTTCATCTGAAAATACTTTTTGGCAAACTATTGAGTAAAATTTATCTATTTTATTTATTTTTATTCAATATAAATCATATGTATAGACAACCATTACGTAGAACATCTCAATCATCATCATCTAGTTCTTCAACAAAAAGAGTTATATATCCAAATGTACCTAAACGAACACAACAATCATCAACAAATATTGAAAAGTAATTCAAATTTTTTGAAATTTTTATTTATTTTTATTTTTATTCTAAGTGATGTAATTCAAACAGAATCTACAATTGACATAATATCATCTGCTGTACAAACACAAAAATCTGTCGAGTAAGATTTATTTACTGATCTACAAGTAACAATAATTATTTAATTTAGATATTCATCGATAACATCTTCATCCAATCAAAATGATTATACTCGTCGTGCTTTAAATCTTATTACGAAATATACTTCACCACAAAAATTACAACGTAATTTTTATTACTTTAAACTAATTAATTTTTATTTTTGTATATAAAATTTTTATTCATAGAGAAATCAGTGCATCGTTCTTTATCACCTATAGAAAGTTCTATGAGTGTTTTAAGTAATAGTCAATCTATATATGATTCAAAATGCAAACGAACATTATCGCCTTTGGATGAAACAAATCAAGAAAGTCATGAAACAAAACGAATAAAACCATTCGATGAAGATGATAGTGATGAAGAATTATCTCAACTTCTTGATCAACGACGTAATAAACAAACATTATCTCAAAATACTGATAAAACAAATTCATCACAACCAATAAATAGTAGTCAACAAAGAAAACCAACTGTACGAAAACCAACAGTTAGAAACTTAAGTACTAGTCAACCAAAACCAACTATGTAAATATTACTTTTTAAATTAATATTCTTTTATATTATATTGATTATTAAATAGATCACAAATATCGCCTATCAAATCATTAAATGAAAATAATATAAATAATCCACATGAAATTCTTCTTATTGAACCTGATATTGATATTGAAGAAGATAATATAATTGATCATGAAGATGCAAATTTGTTATCTAAACTTTCTCAAATCTCCAATACAGAACATAATGGTCATACAGAAAGTACAAACCGAAAATTTTTTTTTCTTAAATAGTTTAAATCAATTAAAATCTATTTTAGATACACCATCACCAATACAAGGTTCTATTGATAATTTAAAACAAAATAATCTATTTACACCAATTAAATCATATAAGTCAATTGGTTCATCATCACATAGTATATTACGAAGAGCTTTAGAAAATCCTATTGATAATTCTTCACCTCGTTCAGATATTGATGGAAGAAGATTATCAACAACATCATCATCAATTTTTCATACACCAACATCATCATATTTTCGTACAAGAACAACAAGTAATATATTATTAACTCCACAATCTCAAACAAAAAATGATTGTGAAACACAAATATCTTTACCATTAAAAATTGATATAATAAATAAATTAATATCAAATATGAAAATGAATAAAACTAATATTATTTATAATCCAATTGAACTGTCAAAAAAATTATTTTATCAATGTAATTCATTTTCATTAAATAATAAATATCCAATACTTAATTCATTAATTAAAAAACAATATTTAAGTTTTGGTCGATATGAAATTGAAATAAATTTTCCAATAAATAATGATAAAGTAAAATAATTAAATAAAACAAATATTTCCTTTTTTATTATCGTTTTACTTTTTTAAGATTTCGAGAATATATGCATGTGATATATGTTTGAAACATTTTTATGGTAGTTCAATAGCATCTCAACGTCATGCGGCAAAATGTTTATATAGTCAACCACCAGGTAAACTTGTTTTTAACGAAAATGATTTAGCAATTTTTCAAATTGGTGAAACAAAAATGAATATTGAACAACGTATTTATATTAAATCATTATGTCGTATTTCTCGTTTATTTATTCATACAAATAAAAGTATCGATGATACAAAAATTGATCGATTTGCTTATTATATTTTATGTCGTAGAGAACCAATTTTATCACAATTACAGGTAAATTAAATATCAAATGGTTTTTTTTAGTTTGTTTTTCCTTGTATGATTATGAGAAAGATAATATTCAAGGAGAAAAGAAAAGAAAGATGATTGACTTGACCAACACGAATATCATCTTAACACGCTTGTTAACTTTCTTTTACACCGATAAAAGATAAACCAGTAAGAAGTTTAGATATACTGATAAGATTGTCATTATGTCATTTATATATTCATCATTTTTCAAGCGTTCTTTCATTAAGTTTACTGAGTTATCAACAAAAATCAGTCGCTTTTTTCTAAAACGAGAAAAAGCTCTTAACTTCTTTAGAACAAGATTATTACTAATAAAACTGAAAATGATGAAACTTCGAAATAAGATATCTATTCGTCTTATTTTTAAGAAAACAAAAAAGTATTTTTCGTCTTCCATCAGTTTGGGCTTTCTGGATCGCACAATCCATTTTTCTCTATACCGGCTCATTCTATACATTTAAACTTTTTTTTGTTGGAAGGGACACGTTAAGATGCAGTGCAGTACAGAGTCCTTTTTCAAAATTCAGTTTGTTTTTAACTATACATATAAACAATTATATAAACAGACTACCCATTTTTAAGATATTTTTTGAATCATTGAGCTTGTTAGCCTTTTTCTCCAGTTAAAAAGTAAGAATTTAAAAGAAAAAGGACTCTGTACTCCACTGCACCTTGAAACTCTCTTTCAAACAAAAAAAGGAAAATTCAAATATATTGAATGAGCTCCGATAGAGAAATTTGATTTGCCAAATAAACAATTTTTGACCTTTGTTTAGTGAATATCTCGGTCAAACCTCATGGTATAGGGCTGAAAATTTTATCATAGTTTCTCCACTATATTCCCAACACCTCCTGAAAATTTCATGCGATTTGAACATTCCTGAACTGAAATTGGTTTTTGAAGAGAAGGAAGCCTTAAAACAACTTTAAATACAAACTCTGACATTACATTTAATGTACTCATATCTAGAATAATTTCTCTTCTTATTCTTACTTATTCTATATACACAAATCACATATGCATTATTCGCACTTTGCTATATCAATAATAATCAGAACAAGAACTGATAGATGTCTGAAATGAGTCAATGGAGAATTCATATGAAACACTGTGAAATAATACAGGCGAAATTGTACGAAACATAGATATTATGAGTCTTTTGGAATAATGATATTAACGACGAGAAAAAAGTGACAAGCCTAATTACAGAAATAAAAGTACAATGCATATAATAGTAAGACATGTTATAACCTGTGCTGCCATGTAGGTCGTGATAGTAATGTAAGAATCACATGCAAGTCAGCTATAAATTATTCCATAACTGTTATATACATATGTGCATTTCATTCTCAAGAGATTAAATGAGTAAATTTGTATGATTTATTACTATTTTAGAAAAGATTTCGAATGTTAATTAATGAATTCTTAAATATACATTAATAAAATTTACATAAATTCTCTATTTTCATCTAGTCTTCCTGCTACCATCTTATTGGTTATTTTTCTAAACCTCTCAATCAATATCCTCAACATTCAATTAATAATCTATCATGTTTATTCATTTTACCACCTTTTGCTCAATATCACGAATATAATCAATTATTAATTGCTTTCAGTTATTATCTTATTCGATTAAATACTTCCACAAATCCTATGTATTGTTCACCTGTACGCCCACTTGATAATTTAACACTTCATACTTTTCAAATTTATTGGCGTGATATTATATCTGCTTATATAAATAATCACGAACATTCTTTAATAAAAACTATTTCACTTCCTACAATTGCACAGCAAACATCTATTCATCCACGTGATATTCTTTCATGTTTATATTATAATGGTTTTATTATTTCACATCCAACTGATAAATCATGTGTTTTTCTTCTTAAAAATGCTTTACATCTTATGACATCTTTCAAATTATATTTTAACAATAAATTATTATACATGAATACAGAATTAATTAATATTGATAACGATAAAAACAAGATAATTGACAAACAAAAGTAATAAAAAAAACTAAAAAATGAAAAATAAAATTTTACATTTTATAATTCATAGATTTTATTTGATGTTTTTTTCTTTTAGTAGTGACAAACAATATGATAATGACATAGAAGAAATTATTCTTGATTGAATTTGTTTTCGTATGCATACAATGATCATATCCTGTTTTGTTTTTTTCCTATATTCGATGTGTTCTTTTATACGACTATAATTCCATAAAAACAAAAATAGTATGTTGATGTTATTCAAGGCAAAAGAAATCTTTCAGATATCCATTGTGTGATATCACCTTATTTTTTTATCATTTATTGTTCATTTATAGATTGTATTTATGTTCTATGCTGCTGGCAAGGGAACTTTGTAGAAGAAAAAAAAAAGAAAAACGAATAATAAAAATTAGTGAAGAAAAGAAGAAAAAAACATTTTCTTTGTTTTATTTTTTATATATATATATATACAACTATGAATAATTTAAATGAATGGAATGTCAAAGATTATTTATGTACATTATATTTACTCTATCGTTTTTCTTTAATAAGATTGTTAGCTAACCTTGATATCTATTGCATTCACGTGAATCTTATTAAGCTAAATATACATCAATATGTTCATCATTTTCTAATTATGGAATGCAAAGTGCTATTCTTTCCTATTCCCTACTGTTAACACACATTTGGTATGATGAAAACAAGAGAAGAGAAATAGTGTAGATATACAGAAAGCTGAAGGTCATAACTATCTATTATAGTGGAGAAAGGAAAAGAAAAGACGTTATCACTAATTTGACACTTACCAAATACAGACGAATACATAAGTTTTTTGGCTTATGTTTTATGTTTGCGCCTCTGTTTTTTTAAACAATTTTAGATTATTATCAGTATTAATTAATCAATATATACGGGTATAAATATGCCCGTTTTTCATACAAAAACAATTGAAAGTATTCTAGAACCAGTAGCACAGCAGGTAATTTACTTATATATAACAAACATCTAATTATGATAGAGATCTGATAGTTAATTAATATCATTTTTCTTTTCCTTTTTTTAGGTTTCACGTCTAATTATTTTACATGAAGATTCAGTAGATGATAGTAATCTTATGCCAGATCTTTCAAAACCTGTTCAAGTTGTTAAATCAGCTGTTGATAATCTTGTTAAAGTTGGACATGAAACATGTTCAACAAGTACAGATGATATATTACGTGCCGATATGCCACAAGCATTAGAACGTGTTAATCAAGCATCCACATTATTAATTGATGCTGCTCATATACTTAAGTATGAATCATCTTCATTAAAAGGACGACAAATGTTAATTGAAGGAGCACGATGTAAATAATATAATACCTTTTTTTTTTTTATTAAAAAAAACGAAGAAAAAATTAATTTAATTTTTTTTTTTTTTAATATTATATAGGTATTTTACAGGGTATATCAGCTCTTCTTTTGACATTTGATGAATCAGAAGTACGGAAGATTGTTACCATATGTCAGCATGTTCTTAATCATTTATCATACGTAGAAATGATAGAAACGATGGAACAAATTGTTGATTTTGTAAAAGTAAATATGATTGTTTGTTGTTTTTTATTTATTTATTTATTTATAAAATGAATTTTAAATTAATAAAATATCAAAATGAATTTTTTTTAAGTCTTAAAAAAAAACATTAGTAAGTGCTAAAATAATTGATTGTTATTAATTTTTTAATAAGAATTATTTTGTGATTTTTATCAATTAATAAAAAAATAATAATTTAATTTAGAATTTAACACCAATATTAACACGAATGAGTAAAGAAGTTGATTTACGTATAAAAGAATTAACACATATTATTCATCGACAATTATTAAGTCGATCACTTGAACAAGTTAAAACATTAACACCATTATTAATTTCAAGTATTAATGTTTATGTAACATCAAAACATACAGGTGAAAAAAAAACAAAGAATTTTTTTTTTTATTTTTTATATTAAATTTTTTTTAGGTGGACATTCAATTGTTGAATCAATTGAAAATCGTGATTATGTTGTGAATAAAATGAATGATGAACTCGGTGAAATAATTCGAATACTTCAATTAATAACAATTGATGATGTTTTATTAAATGAATTTGATGAAGATGAACAACATAATTTAAAAAAACTTCTTGTAAAATATCAAATAAAATCGTTTTTATTTAATTAATAATTTTTTTTTCATGGTATAGAAAACTCTTGGTAATCGGTTATTTCAAGCCAAAAATTGGTTATCAAATAATCAAGCATTAGAAGGTACATTAGCTGAACGATCTTTACGAATGATTCTTGATGATTTACGTACACATATTACTGAACATTGTCTTGATGAAAAACAAGCAGATATGTTAATGCAAAAAGTTGATGCAATTTCACAAATGATGAATCGTTTATTACAATTAAGATCACAATCAAAAGTAATACAAAAGTTTCTTGATCTTATGAATTAAAATATAATGAATCGCTTAGAATAAATGTTCGACTTTCTTATTTCATTACTTCATCATTTAAAACATTTTATTGAAAAAAACAAAATATACTACAAGATGTAGTGTACTAAGCTTTACAATTTAACTAAAAATCATTTATTTTATAGTTACATTTTTTGTTTTCAAAGAAATCAAAATAAAATGTATTAAATGATGAAAAAATAAATTTTAAAAGTTGGATATTTATTCTGAACCACTCGTTATTGTATATTTTATTTTTTTTTAAATAGGGTGATACTAATGAAGCGATTACCCTTTCGCGTAATATATCTCATCAACTTGATGATCTTTATCGATCATTAGAACATGCAATTAATTTATTAAGATATACATCAGATTATCAACGACCAGCAACAACTGTTAATGGAAAAGTTGATCAAGCACAACGATGGCTTTCTCAACCGGATTTAGATCTATTTGGATTTGGTATTAATCCTTATTCACTCACCTATAGAATTATCACTTGCTGATCATTTAGAACCCATAAGAATTTCAGATTGATAAAACAGAAATAATATAAAATATTATTATTGTTTTATTATGGAACTATATTGCTACTAAAGAAGACTTATCTGCAATACGAATAAATAGAACGACAATTCATTTCGACGATATAGGAATCATATTTATTTAGTCTTTGGCATTTTCTTATCATTTTTTATTTTCATAACATTTGAGATCATGCGTCAGTTATTCGGCAGTCATAGGTACTTTGAGCCCTATTTCAGAGCATCACCAGCTGAATGCTATTGACTGATATTGTCAACATATTCTATTATATGTCCCTAACCTATATCTCACAAAACAATATTCGACCTAATATTATAAATGCAATACATTAAAATATATTGTGCTGGAATCTGGATGGATCCCAAGTGGGTAGTAAGCATTCATGTGTACTTTGAGCACTTCAGTCATTTAAACAATTATTCGATTTGACTGGCTGATGTTATTAGCATATTCCACCAACTATTCTGAGGTGTACTCAAAGCGGTATAGCTTGATCTAATGTTATATATATATACAGTGCATCGAAATAAAGCTGGCTGCAATTCTTGATGATTAGGTACAGGTTAAGAGTACGGTTTTTAGACATAAAAAAGATCAATTTTTAGTAATGGGAGAATTTAAATGAATCTATTTTTTTTATTTAAATTTAGGTGAATTTGCTATTCGAAGTCTTATTAAAATAGCTCGTCAATTAGTTACTGTTTGTGATTTATCTTATCGTCGTGAACTGCTTCAATGTAGTCTTACTATTGATAATTTATTATCAAAATATAAAGAACTATTACGATTACGACTTGTAAATTTTCTATTTGTTTACTTTTATTTTTCATAAAAATCTCTTACTTTTTCTTTTCTTTTTAAAAAGCCTATTAATGGACCAGAATGTGTTATGATAAGTCGTTCTTTATCTTCACATATCTATCAATTACAATATCGTCTTCAAGAAGCAATTATTTATCAAGTATCAAATGATTTTATGGATATAACATCAACGATAAAAATATTAAGAGAGGCGGCACTTCAACCATCAAGTATCTATAAAAAAAAAATATATGGCGAAATAGAATTTAGAAAAAATCTAAATCTATTTTTATTTTAGATGAACCAAATCGACAAGAATTATTTCAAACAGCTATACAAGAATTTATAAATCATTCATCAACATTAACTCAAACAGCACGTTTAGCTGCAAATGGAACATCATGTCGATCAAAATCGATTATTGAAACAATTAATATAATAGCATCACAAGTTTGTTTTATTTTTAAAAGTCTTTAGAAAAAAAAAATTAAAATTTTTTTCTTTTGTTTTTATCAGATAAATGATTTAACACCACAAATTATTTATGCAGCTCGTATTGTTTTTGGTGATCCAAATAAATCATCAACAACTCAAGAACATTTTGATTTACTTCGTGATCAATGGTTATCACAAATAGAATATCTTCGACGTCAAGTTGATGAAGCTATTCCATCTGATGAATTTGTTAAAGCTTGTGGTTTGTTTTATTTTCTTTCATGTTTTAAATTTAATTTAAATAAAAAAATTTTGTTTTTAGAAGAAGCAATTATTCATGATACACAACAAACAGAAAAAGCTATTGCAGATTTAAATTCTTCAATTATTGTTGATAGTACATCGAATATAATTCGACGTGCTAATCGTGTTTTACTTGTAATATATCAAGAAATTGAAAATTCCGAAGATTTAAATTTTACAACACAACTTAAACAAGTATCTGATACGCTTAAAGAAAGTAAAATAGAAAGATTTAAATTTATTTTCAATTAAATTAATATAAAAAAAATTTTTATTATTATTTTTTTCAAGCTTTTCCACCAATGATTGCTGCAGCTAAACAATTAGCTTTAAATCCAAATAACAAAACAATACATTCAAAATGGCAACAAACAAATAATGAAGTAAATTTTATCGAAATTTTTTAATAAAAATATTTGTTTTTATTTAATTATAGTTAATTGATGTTGTTGGAAATGTACGAGAAATTCTTCAACCTCCAACATCAAATCTTATTAATGGAATATCAAATATTTCATTTAATCGTAATAGTCGTAGTTGTATGTTTAATATTTTTTTTTCTTTGGTAAAAAAATGTATAAGTTATAGCATCGAAATCTCCACCTCCTCGACCACCATTACCATCTGATGAAGAATTATTAGCATCTGCTGCTCCACCACGGCCACCATTACCATCTTTACAACCAACAGATGAAGAAATTTATGATAAAGATTTACCAATACCGCAATCAAATCAACCAATTTTAGTTCGTATTCATCCAAAAACCAAATTAATGAATTAATCTGAATATTTTTAGATGGCTGCACATGATTTACATATGAATATAAAGCAATACTCTAGTCATGATAACGAACTTATTGCATTAGCAAAAAAAATGGCACATTTTGTTGCACAATTAAGTCTTTTAATTCGGTAGAATATTTTATAATTTTCTATTATTATTTTTGCTTTTTATTCTTCTATTATTAGTGGTGAAACAGGAACAAAACGTGATTTAATTTCAATATCACGAGAACTTGCTGATATGTCTGAATATATAACATATTTAGCTAAACAATTAGCAAGTGAATGTACCGATCGACGAATGAGAATAGTTTGTCATATTAATAATTAATTAAAAGAAAAAAAAAACAGAAATTAAATAACTTTTTATTTCTCTTATTTTAGAATTTACTTCAAGTTAGTGAACGTATACCAACAATTGGTACACAACTTAAAATTTTATCAACAGTAAAAGCAACTATGTTTGGAACATATGGTAAAATAATTTAAATATAAAATTATGATTTTTTTATTTTTATTTTGTATATATGTATATATAGATTTTCTACCACTTAGTTTAAGTAAAAATGAACGAGCAATGATTAGTAAGAGATAGGAAGAGATAAAGAAAAAAAGAGCAAGCATGAATATTCTTTTTTTTGCTTCTTAACCTGCTTAAGAATAATCATCTTAATATTTTCTAATAGGATAGTTTTGATAGAAAGAAAATAATGCGTATGTTATTATCCCACCTGTGGTAGTGTTTTGAATAAAGAAATTTTTTATATAACGGATGATGCAAAAGTTTTTGCAAAACAAAAATGTTGTACCGTCTTCCGACGGCTAAAACATTTTTCCGAAGAGTTCAAAGTACCTATTTGGAATCTACATTGAAAGAACTTTTTACCTTTGCGGGTCAAAATAATTCTATAGTGTCTCTTCTTTAGATACCAAACATATCTTCGAACAGCACTAAAATTTGATCTAGAAAGAAAAAGTGGCTTCGAATCATCATCGAAAAAACTATCAATCTCTCACTATTTTAAGCGTTTCTTCTACCTATTTTTGTAGAGCATTAAATGGCGAATCTAATGAAAAAAAAGAGCACCAAAATGTAATTGAATACATTGGAGAAAATGGAAAAATATTGAGGCATCAGTTCCTTCGATGGCACTTGTTTCGAGCTGATTTTACAGACTAAATTTTAGTGTCCTTCGAAAATGTGTTTTGCATACAAAGGAGAGACACTGTAGAACTATTTCGACCACGGAGGTAAAATATTTTTTTATTAAATATTAGCTTGGCTATATGACACTAGTGAAATATGAAGTTATTTTTAATAAGAATTTTTCCAAATACGTAAAAATAACATATTTTTAAATCGATGAAAATATTTTTTTTTGACGTCAATCTTGTTTTTACTACGTCAAAATATCATTCTTTAATAATGCATTCTATGCATTAAAAATAATGTTTTTTATATATTTTTTTGTATTGATATTTGAAAAGATTGTAAATATTAATAAATTAATTCATTTCCTCTGTTTCTTATTTATAATTTGAATAGAAACCTTAGTATCTACTTTTTTCATTACTAAAAATAATCAAGTTTATTGAGCATGAAAGAAAAAAATAAAAGCATGATTATTGAAAATAAGTATGTGAAGAGCAATCGATTATTTTAAGCGGAAAAAAAATTAATTTCTATAGACAGGAAGTGTATGGATAAAGTTCTTTTCGTTTTACATGCATGATGCAATTTTAGCTTGAAATATTTATATTAATTAGACTGTATATTAATCTTCTTATGTAAAAAAAAGAAAATTTTCTTTTGTTTTACTTTTAAGGCTCAGAAGAAGATGCAGAAGCAACAGAAATGCTTATTGGCAATGCACAAAATTTAATGCAATCTGTTAAAGAAACAGTAAAAGCAGCAGAAGTTGCATCAGATAAAATTCATCTCATGGAAAATGGTATTCGTCTACGATGGACAAGACGAATTCGTTAGAAGAAAAAGAAAAAAGCTTATGTCTTTTCTAAATTTTTCTATAAAAAAAAATTTTTTTTGTATTATGTAAAAATAGTATTATTAATTTATTCAATTTTTCTTTTTTTTATAAATTTCTTTTATCCTAATTTTCTTTTTATATAAAGAAAAATAATAATGTGGATTTGTCGCTTGCTTCATATATCACTTTCATCAGCTAAATTCGCTGCTGTATCTGTTGAAAAGGTAATCAGTTGGGTTAAATATAGATGTTTAAAGTATATATTAAATATTTTCTATAGACTAAATTACAATCATTTGTTGCTAATCTTGTATCATCTGGAAAATTCTCTCGTATATCTGATGTGATTCCTTATGAAGAAACTTCATTATTTGATTTTTCATCTTATTTTCAACATTTTTCATCAATTACAAAAGAACTTTCATCATCTATGTCATTTGGACAAACATTATTAGTAGCTGATGCTATACCGACAACCATGAAGTTACTTGATGGGTGAGTAGATTATTTGATAAAATGTCTGTCAACGCTGTAAGTGCATTTGACTTGTCTATCTTTTGCTTTTTCTTATTTTCGTCTTCTTTTTCTTTACTTTGTGTTTGCGTCTTTTTTTTTCTTTGTGATAACCCACAATCGTGACAATGGGATGGTGGTGATAATGGTGATGATGTTGGTTTCGGCGTGTAGATTATTTTAGATAAAAGAAAAAGAAAAACTTTTCACCTAGCAACAACGTGTATATAGACAAAGCAACATTAAACAAGTGAGTGTATCACCTTGAAATATTATTTAAATCATAGTCAGACATACAATATTTTTATACGCTATTTGTGTTATTTTGAGCTTCATAATTAGATTGCATTAGTTAGTCGTCTCTGTAAACCAGGAACATGCTGTCAGTTGTGTTGTGAAACATACCAATTTTCTTCGCCGTTCTCTTTTTTTTTTCTTCTCTTTCGTCTTTTACTTATATTTCTTGTAAACATTCTCACATATATGTATTCATTTGAACATACCCTAATAACATTCTATCTTTCTTACTAAAAGCAACAACATATATTTAGAAAGATATGTACTATCTTAAGCACGTCTTCATACATTTTTTTTTCATCGTTATGTATTGCACTTAAGATTTTATATATAAAGAGGCGTGGCTATATTATATACGATTCACAATTTTAAAGCATAGATCGAATACATTTTCTTTTTTTTTGTTGGAGATTTATATAATTGAGTACGTAAGTAGAAAAAAATTATTTTTTGGCAATTACATAAAAAAAAGAGTATGAATTTTTTTTTCTTTTTCTTCATTTTCTTTTGCCTTTTTAATGTTATTAACACGTCATTGAACGCTTTCTATTTATGTTCAAGTTGATAGGTTGTTAAGTGCGCTTTTTTTTTTCTTATCCTATCTAAAGTTGACCTTCATACCAGATGCTATCATAAACTTTCTCTAGGTTTCATAGTTAATAAAAAAAAATCACAACTTTTATTATTATTATAACCAATACAATAGTGAGTACTTTTGCTTTCGTTGTTAGGACCAATTCTATAGTTGGATCCTTGCTATCATAAATAAGAAAAAAAAACCATAGAGAATCGTTTCTTGATAAACGAGAGAATTCTTTGCTTTACACAAGTTTTATTTCTTTTTTTTTTTGGCTCGTCTCGTATGTAAGTGCCGTTATTCGCAACGGACCGACGAAGAAGACAGCAGAAAAAAAAAAGAACGAGAAAAGAAAAGAAAATAGAAGAATAAAAAGAGTGTGATGTAAGAAATAAATTTGGTTTCTTTATTATTGTACAACTGTCGTCGTCCTTGCCGCCGTCTACACTACATACATATAATTTTTCTCCTTCTCTTCTGGCACGTCGTTATCCACACCACAAAAAAGAAAGAGGCGAATAATATGATATGAAAGAACTTTTTTTCTGTTGACTTCTACTATTATATTGATCCATTGAGTAATAGTAGATAAGCTTTTTTTGCCTTGTTTATTCCAATAATCAGAGATGCATATCTCTCTTGGGCCTATACATCTATAGTCTTTTCTTATCTTCACCTTCGTACTGGCTACTGTTAATAATCATCGAAATCGATTTTGATGGATTAGATGATGAATGGATTCTATATATCACATGTAAAAAGAAAACGAAGAATAATATGAAAATGTACACTCACATAGTCTTCTTTTTTTTTTCTTTTATAATAGTGAAGAAACAAGGTTAGCATAGGCAAGTATATGGCGAGGCCAATTCTTTCTCTTCTTTTGTTCTTGTCGTTGCACGAACCAATAGAAATAAGATGCATCTGTTGCAAGCGAGCATACTATATTCTTTTTTTTTTGTTGCGTTATATTCTTGTTCATTACTTTTCAATAAGTTATTATAAAAAAAAATTCTTTATAATTGAAAGAGAAAAAAAACCTTAGAAACTGCATTTGCAAATTTTCTTTTTGAAAAAAGTTTTAAATATTTTTCGTTGTTTTTTTATTCTCTAGTTTAACTATTTGAAATACAAGAAATAAATTCAATGTCTACAGATCCCGCAGCTCGTCGGCTTCATCCGGGTGATGGAACTGAAGATTCTACTCAACGTGGTTGTACATCATGGTTACTTATATCATGTGTTGTACTTACATTAACAACTGCATTTGTATTTGGTTGGGGCTTAGGAGCACCAAATATGTACAATCATTATACAGAACCATTTTTAAAACGACAAGATCCATGTGTTGTTGATCAAGCTGCTCGATCAGATATAAATAGAACAACATTAGCTCCTACGATTGCAAACGAAGTAGATACGATGGATAAATCTGTCAAAACGGATGATGATGGTGTTGCTATTGTAAATGAGTCTCCAGCTACATCAAAACCAGAGCAGGAGGAACCATTCGATTTTGTTCTAGAATTAATAAAAGGTATTCCACAAACAGTGTTTCTTATTGGAGCATTTATTGGAGCAGTTACTGGCCCATTTTGGGTTAGCTTATTTGATCGTAAAAGAACAGTTTTTGCTAATTATATATTTTGTTTTGCTTCATCACTTTGTGTTCTATTGGCTTATTATATGGGACAACCCTGGTTATTCTATTTAAGTCGTCTTTTACTTGGCTATCAAGGTAAATAATGAACTATCAAAAGAAAAGAATTAAATTGAAATTAATTCTTTTTAGGTGGTATGGCATGTGTTGTTGTACCTCCATTTATTGCTGAAATTTCTTCACAACGTGTTCGTGGAGCAGCAGGTGCTGGATTTCAACTTGCATTAACAATTGGTATACTTATTGCACAAGTTGTCGGTTTACCATTGATTGCTGGATCATGTCGAAGTTGGGGTTGGGGTTTATCCATTGTCTTTTTATTACCATTAATTGGTCTTGGTATTCTATTTTTTTTACCAAATTCACCAACACAAATGATTGCAAAATATAATAATGAAGAACAAGCAATAAGAGATTTAAAACAATTACGTGGAACAAATAATATTCAAGCTGATCTTGAAATGATTCGAGAACAAACAAGTCAAACAAGTGGAGGTAAAAGTGATTCATTAACAATACCGCAAGTAATAAATAAAAAAATTAATAAATGATTTATAAATAAATAAATTTATTACATTTTTTTATTAGGTACTTAAATCAAGTCGTTATCGTATGCCAATGTTAACAACTGTTATTCTTCAATTATCACAAGCATTATCTGGTATTAATGCTGTATTTTTTTATTCATCAAAAATGTTTAAAAAAGCTGGTATTCCACCGCATCTTATTCCCTATGCTAATATTGGTACAGGTGTTATAAATGTACTTGCAACAATTGCAGCAGTATCTTTAATTGAAAAGACTGGTCGTAAACGATTAATTGTTTATCCAATGGCTGCTATGGTTCTCGTATTTGCTGCACTCACTATACTTGTTCAATTAAATGAAAAACGAAATAGTGCAACATTAGGTCTTATAACAGTTGTATTTATTTTACTATTTATTATTTGTTTTGCTGTTGGTCTTGGCCCAATTCCATTTTTATATGGTAGTGAAGTTTGTCGACCAGAAGCTCGAGATAGTGTTCAATCATTGGGTTTAGTTGCCAATTATTTAGGAAATATTCTTCTTTCATTATTTTTTCCTGCACTTAATTCAATTCTTGGGGGTTATGTATTTTTAATATTTCTTGTACTCGTTCTTATAAATCTTATTTTTCTTTGGTTTAAAATGCCCGAAACAAAAAATACATCAATTGAAGAAATTGAACGATTTTGGAATATAACTCCAATACCAAAAGAAGCTCTTTTACAAAAAACATCAACCAATGCATAATAGAAAAAAACAAAACAAAACAAAACAAAACAAAACAAAATGATTTTTAATAAAGAACAATGTTTCTCTTCGTTAACTAGAATAGTTTTTATTAGTCTTATGTTTGTGTGTATAAGTTTTCTTTCTCTTTTTTCATCATTTTGTTTTTTTCTTTCCGAACGATATCAAGATGAAAATATTAATACAGTAACACATAGAACAGTGCGTTTTTCTGTATATGATTACATCTTTTTTTTTTCTTGATCCCTATTTTATTTTAAATGTTATTTGTATTTTTTTCTTTCTCTTTTCGTCTTATTTTTTTTTCCTTTTTAAGTGTCATATCTCGAAAACAAAATATATATAAACTAAACTAACGCTTCTTTCTTCTGATTTTTTCTAAAAACACAAATCGAAAACAAAAATATAATATATTTTATTTAGTTGTAATATATCATCAAATGGAACTGTTGTTATTGCACGAGAACAAACAGAAGGGCAAGGTAGTTAAAAATGAATTAGAGAGAAAGAGAAAATCGTATTTATTTATCTTAATTTGTTTATAGGACGTGGAAATAATCAATGGACTTCACCCCTGGGTTGTGCTTTGTTTACTATTCATTTTGACATCAATCTACAATCTTTATTAGGACAACGTTTATCTCTATTACAACTTTTGGCTAGTGTTGCTGTTTTGCAAGCTATAGAAAAAACATCAGAATATAAAGTATGACATTCAAAGAATTTAATGAATTCTTTTAGAAGAATGTATCGACATATTATATATATAATTTTCATTGGTTTTAGTCGTTAAATATTCAAATAAAATGGCCTAATGATATATTTATTGGAAATGATTTTACTAAATTAGGTGGTATTTTAGCAACATCATCAATTATTGGTAATAATGCATCAATTAATCTTGGTTAATATTATAATATTTATTTAAAAAAATAATTATATCAATCAATTTTGTTTTTCTTTAGGTATTGGTGTTAATATATCAAATTCTCAACCAACTGTATGTTTGAATGATGTTATCGATCAACAAAAATCAACATCAAATTTAAGTCCTTTTACTATTGAAGAATTTATTGGTCGAACAGTTGGTTATTTTCAACAATGGATATCACAATTATCTCAATCAAATATATTACAAGCTACTATTGCTATAAATAAATTCTATCAATATTATGAATCTCATTGGATGCATCAGTAAGTGATAATTGAAGATATATCTGGTATTTATTTTCTTTTATTCATAAATTATTTTCTATTATTTATAGAAACAAAGAAGTTTTTGTTGATAAATGGCAAGAAAAAGTAATTATTATTGGTATTGATGAATATGGATTTTTAAAAGTTCGAAAATTATCTAATGGTGAAATTGTAACATTACATACGGATGCGCACAGTTTTGATGTACGTCAAAGTATCATTCGTGAAAAAGCTATATGAACCTTACTTTTGTTTTTTTTGAAAGAATTATTAACATTGATTCAATAAAAACTTAGGAATAAGACTTTATACGATAAAGTTTTGTTAAATTTTAATGTTAATAATAATATTTAAAAGAAGACATCGTGATGAAAATAAATGATTTTGACATAAAAGACAAATTCTTGTCCTACTGTGTAAATAATTTAGAATAAACTATATCGAACATACTACTAAACTTTGAAGGTTAAAAATGTATGTAATCATAGAGAGAAGGGTATTTAAAAATATGTAAAATTAATTATGATATTTTTTATCTTATATCTGGTTAATAAATGCCAAAAAATTTGAATATGATATTCAAGAAAAAATGTTTCTATCATTTGCTTTTGGTATGCATCTAATCACAACAAGAAAAAAAACATCTTATACAATGTATGATGTGCAATAATAAACATACTTGCAATAATATTTATTCAAGATTATCTTAAGTACTTCAATCAATGTGTATGTTAATATTAAGTGTCTATTCTCTTACTGTTTCTATTCATTTACATTGTAAATAACAACAATACCTCATCAATATATTGTTACAATAGTTTGATTAATGATGATGAAAGAAAGAAACTTACTTTCTTTTGTTAACATTCTTATACAATCATCGGTTTTGGTTGATTTTACAAAAACAAGGATAATACAAAAGACTATTGTGAAAGAAAAAAAAGCCTTATGTAAACAAAAGCAGAATTGTAAAGGAAAAAACTTCGATTCTTCTCTATTAATCGCATACGTTGTTTAATCATTGAATTGTATAGCATGAAAGATATGTTATGACTTTATTTTTGTACATAATGATTTCTTTTATTCATCTCGAAGCCATCAAAATTCTCATGACATAAAAATACTAACATAATACAATCATAGATATAGATTTTTTAATACTTTATATTTATCATGGTTATCTTATAGAAGATTTTATACTTCAAAAAGTATAATATTTTATTTATTCAGAAGAGAATGATAATGTGTCTTTTATTTTGAGGAAATCGATAGAATTTGTTATTGATGTTCTGATGAATATTAAAATAATGAGAAAAAAAAACATCATATTTTCAGTAATTCATTCCGTTAGAACGTGATTACCATACGATAAAAACGATTTACATCTATTTATACATTCATGATGTTTAACGAATATGTATTAACAAAACGAATACAAAATATATATGTATCTGTTTTTCTTTTATAAAGGATTCATGTAAAATAATATTAACTTGATGAATTTAGTCAATTATATTTAGAGAATATATATTCACATTCTATATTTGAAGCAATAATTGTACGTCAATCGAATTTTTTAAATATATTTTTCATTCATAGATACAATATATCTTGATTATTTTAACCAATTGATTTAAAAAGAAAAATATTTGTATAAAAAATTCTTCGAAGCGCCATTTAATTGTTCAATACTATTTTTTTTTCTTCTAAATTGATGAATATGAATATTTATTTCTACCTGCTATGTACGATCTTCGACTCTGTTTATTCTATTCATACATAGCTTACAGTTGTTTTCTACCGAGTGTCTTCATTTTCTTACTTTTTATATATAAAAATCTAAGTAATTTTCTTATACCTGTTATTATTATTGATACAATATTGTTTATTACTTTACTTGTAATTATCTATCGGTTTCATGCTGAAAGACAACGACTTTGGTTATATATAATATTTTTTCTTGTAATAATACTAATAACGATACGTAATCTATATTTATTTTTTTCAATAATATATAAAACAGCGACTGAATTTGAAAAGAAAAAGGCCTCATTTTATGACGCCATTAATCGACAGGTTGGATCTTTTAAAAAAAAATTCTTTGTGATATATATTATACTTTATTATTAGATTAATATTTTCCAAGAACCTCAACATCCAGTATGGCACATAATATTATTAAAACAATGTTGTGGTTTATATTTTAAAAACATAGAAAAAAAATTTGAAGAAAATCAATGGTTTATACAAACACCTTTTTCACATTTTTGTCCAGGTTTGTATTTAAAACAAGATCAAATTATCAAATTTGAACATACATTTAAAATGAAATATTCACCTCAGGGGCCATGTTTACCATTAATTAATAATGAATTAAAAATTGAATTAATTTTAACTTCAATTGATCTTGGTTTTGGTATTCTTCTCATGTTACTTACATGGTTATTCATCTGCCGATACCGATTATCATATTTAATATTAATAAAAAATATATTACAAAAACAAAAAAATAATTCAATAATAAGTACCAATAAAACATCGATTACATCTGTCACTCAAGAAACTGTAATATCTGAAGTCTCACAGACATCTACATTTAAAAAAGTCGATAAATTGAGTCAACCAGTTATCATAAAATCTGATGAAACAAAACATTTATATAAAGGGTATCTCGCAGCATTAGAAGATGTTCAGTAAATTGAACAAGTTCCTTCTGTTTTTCTATTTCGTATTTTATTTGTTTTTGTTCGAGCTTAAAATTTATATTAATTAATTCAGTATTTAATATTGAATACTAAAACGAACTTTTCATAGATAAAAATTTATTGATAATTTTATTTAAGGCAATAATAAAAGAAAACTTTTTCAGGCACATTTTCTCTTACTGAAAACTAAATTATATGTTTCAATAATAGGTAACAATAAGCATAACTAGAATATACTTGATCTACAATCAATTATCATTGAATTTTAGTATTTGAGTTTGATCATTTTATTTAAAATAGTATTCTTCATATATTTTTATCTATTTTAGTGTGTTATATTCAAAGAAATAGAAGCGTTCCTTCAATTCTTTATTCTTTTGATATTTTAACAATGGAAAAGTATAGTTGTTATTTATTAATAGATGTATGATTGAATAGGAGATTCAGCTAGATTGAAGCAAATACAAATTTTTAGAGTTTAATTAAGTTTTTATTTAATTCATAGAAGTAACAGATGTAGCAGAAGAAAATACTAGCTTTTAATAGGCTGTTCTCTCAAGTTAGACTAAGTGAGAAAGATTCGTTCTTCTTTCAAAAGGTCGAAAATTTTGTTTGCATTTTATTGATATGCTGTTTGCAAGTTGAGCATAGTCCTTATCTTGTATTATAAAAAGTATTGGGGTGATAAGTAGCTAACGTTACGTTGTCAAATAGATGATAAGATCGAATGAATGTAGTCGTATATCACACTTCTGTTTTATTCATGAAAAATCGCAGGCTATATATAGGATATTGGATCAGATATTTTTAGGAAATGTCCATCAGATGATGGGAACAAATCCTATCGTACATAATACATAGTTAAAGATGACCCACAAGGAAAGAAAGGAAAAGGCCAATATATGTGATAAGCAGAAATAGAAAAATTCAAGTAAATATGATATACAAAGAAGAATAAAGCAGAATGAAAGTAAGATAACAAATAGGAGAGCAAGTGAGAACAATACGTATCAGAAGAAAACGAATATATAATTGTACGTATACAGACTAACACCCAACAGAATTCAAAATAATCACTAGCAAGATATACCTAAGTGCCTGTTTTTGATGCTGTTTTATGCCAGGAAAAAAATCTTGATCTTATTATTAGTTTAGAGAAGAAATTGAGCTTTCATAATAAAAAGCATTTTAGAGAGCTTGAAAGTTTGTATCTGTTGATATAAAAAAGAATAGCTTAAGTAAAAATCAAGTTTCAAGAAAATTTGCAACGTAAATTAAAACTCTGCTGGCTGATGGTATTTCCTTGATGATTTCTGTTTTATGAGGCAGAAACATTAACCTTAAAAAAAATCAAGACATCACTAGATACCTCAAAATAGTCTGCATCCTTAGCAACGAGAAATTTTTGAATTATAATTAAGTTGAAAAGTGCTATATTTTGTAGCTGTGCAAGTGTCGTGTTTGAGGATGATGATGATGATGATGATAAGGGTGTAAGTGTGAATATGAGTCAAAATGTAGGTGAGGATTTGAGTTCTGTAACATTACTAGACAGAAAACGATGTTACTTGGTAATCGTTGGAATTGGTAACCAACTCACTTAATATCATGAACCAATTATCTATAATATACTTGTTGTCTGCAAGATCAATTAACTCAAATTTATAATCGTTTTTAGTGATAAATGCATCCAACGACAATCAAATCGGAGAATTTCTTTCGGTAAAAATTATTTGTAGACGAAATTCATCTTCGGTGAACAATATATTTGTTTTGTGTCTTTTGAAAAGCTCTAATAACCAACATCACTGATGAGCAGCTACTAGATCTATCATTGAAAATTACAGTGATATTCCTATCTCTGGAACGTTCGAAGACTTACTGCTTGAATTTGTAGTTTGCAGAGCTCTTGGAGAACGTTGTATGATAGCACTAGAACGGCACATATTGAGGTTAAATTTTTATTTATTTTAATAAGAAATGACTTTTGTATCTAGCTAAACGGCAGAATTTATCTTAATCTTACTTTAAAGCTTTTCTCGTAAATGCGTAGTTCAGAAAAGCTGACAGATCTTTGTCACTTTGGAATGAATTGGGGATGTTAGTTTTCCCAGAGATTACTTTCATTGGAGCGAATTGTGACCTATACGACGAAAAAGAGTGCACTGCAAAGTACTTGAAAATATCTTTACTCTTGCTTCGTTGTCTGTAGGGTTATTTCAAATAGTCGAAAATTTGTCAATCAAAGTCGCTTTGAAAATTAGACATTTCCTACGTTTTGGGGATTCTTTGTTGAATATTTTTGTTTCAATTTTCTATAGAATTACGTTTAATCAAGATTTACAGCAAATTTAACAGCATTCCTTTTGGAAGAGTTATGAGTTTTAAATTAATTAATTATTGGTTATACTCTTCCATGATTACTAATTGAATGTTTAAATAAGATGAAATTATTGTTAAACA